>WNNJ02001997.1:0-144846 GCA_012934845.2 Pomphorhynchus laevis
TATTTATAGCAATATGTACAACAATATGTACAACAATATATTTATACAACAATATAAAAGGTTTATATTATGAAAGGTTTTATATTTTAAAAGGTTTATAAAAAGTTTTCATATTAAAAGGTTTAAAATAAAAACATTTTAAAACTTTTACATTTAAACATTTTAAATGTATCCTTTGAGGATGCATTTTTAAAATGTTTCCTCATAGGATCCTGTGAGAAAACAACCAACGGCAGCAATAAAATTTCCTGCTGAATAAAATTAGGATGATCTGGAAAGCACGCTACCACGTCATCGAATTTTCAGAGATGCCTTTTAAATATATCATAAGGCAGCCGAAACGACTGATGGTAGTTCACCTACTAATGAGTGCTGCCGGCTGCCATCAGATCGTCTAACAGTTATAAGGAAATCTGCTCTACTTGTAGTCGAACTCCGATTTTTTTGCAAAATTCTTGAATTTAAAACTGTAGCTTGACAGCTCCCAGAGCACAGTGTGAACCATTCAGTTCTTAAATTATATAAATCATTTAAAAATATAAAAATAAATTTGTTTGTTGACGTCGCTCCATTCAATTGATAGAATTAATTGATTGAATGGAGTTTTGATATCTCCAAAACTTTATTCAATTGATATAAAATCTGTGATGATAAGGAAGTTACCGATTTCAAAATGAAAATCGAAAGTAAATTCCTTGTAAAAATTGAACAAATCGTACGTTTTTAAATCGTTTATATATATCCATAATGTCAGTGATAACCACCAACTCTGATCCTTGATAAAAATTGTTGATTAAAGTTACCTACAATTTGACAAAGAAAGTATCGAAATGTTAATTTAATTTTTTATCTGCCCTAAGCTTGTTTTCTTTGAACAACAACAGTATATATATGAGATTGTGTGTTAAGCGGTTATCCTTGAGCTAATAAGCTTCAGTTTCATAATTGTAGATGTTGCCAAAAACCGGAGTTCGATTACATGTAGAGCAAACTTCATCAGTAGAGTGAATCACCATCAGTCGGTTCGGCTGCCTTGTGATATATAAAAAAGCATCTCCGAGAATTTGCTAACGTGGTAGCATGGGCCTGGTCATTGTGCTTTCCGGATCATCCTTATTTTATTCGGCAGGAATTTTACTTGCTGTCGTTGCTTGCTTTCTCACAGGATTCTTTGGAGGATGCATTTTTATAATTTTAAATCAGATTGTGTTAAACTGTGCTCCGGGAGCTAATAAGCTTCAGTTTCATAATTATATATAATGATATGAGTTTACTTGATGATATATTACATGAAGTAAATGATGTAATTTAAATTCAACCATTGAGTAATAAATTAAAATTATTATTCATTTGATAAATAAAAAGTAATGTAAGGTAATTGAAATTAATATATAAATATTAATTAGATTATAATTAATACTTAATTGTAATTTACTATTAATTTAATAATTAATATTTAATTAAATATTATAATTAATATTTAATTAAACTATGTTGGGGAGAAGAGTTAGGGGCCGAAACCTGATAGCACAGCAGACCCTCCTGATGACCTCGAATTCTTATTCTGATACGTCTGCTATTTATTAGTTAATTCATAAAAATGACGTTTATTTTATTGATGAATATTTTAAATTATGTTACTATAAAATTCAAACAAAAAATAGTAAAATATATAAATCAACACAATAATATTAAAAATAAAATTAAAATCATTAGCGAAAAATATTTATGGATTGATGATAAATAATATACTTTGTATTAGAATAAGATACTTGATAATCAAATTTCATAAGAGTAAATACGTCATTAGAACGTGTTTGGCTTCGCTGCTATGTTGTGTCAAGAAATATGGATCGAAATATGATAACATAACAGTTAATACTGATGATTTATATTCCTTATTATGATATATTGTATGTTATTTATTAGTAAATTCATAAAAATGACTTGTATTTAAAATTTCCATTTTAAATTGTAACTTGATGTAAGATATCTGAAATATTATATAAAATTATAAAATTATTTATAATTAATTATTAACATATTAAATTAACAATATACAAACTAACAAAGTATTATTAAAAAATTAAACTATTAAGCAATGACATTTAATGGATAATAAACAATATGCTTTGTATTAGAATAAGGTACACTAAATAATCGAATTTTATTAGAGGAAATACATAATTAGCATGTATCTGACCGCTCAGCTCTGTTTGACCAAGGAATAGAGCCCGAAACCTCATAACATAGTAGTTCCTCCCACCCAATGACCTCTAATCCTTATTCTGATACATCGTCTATTATTTATTAGTCAACTCATAAAAATTGACTTTTATTTTAAATTTCAATTTTAAATTATAACTTGATATAAGTTATTAAATGTTATATATAATTATATTATTATAATTACTTATTGTTTAATCATTTGAATTTAATTTATAAATAATATAAAATACGTAGATTCAGTTAGCTAATCTGATTTATTAATGTAAATTTAAAAATATACAGTTTTATTTCTCAGCTATTCAATTGAGTATCTGTAAGTTATTTGTTTTAGCTTAGAAATTATATATTTAATAAATTTACTAATAAACGCAATATCAAGCATCGAATAAATAAAACGAAACTACATAAAGCAGATCAATATATTTAAGCTACATATATATTGTATGTTATTTATTAGTAAATTCATAAAAATGACTTGTATTTAAAATTTCCATTTTAAATTGTAACTTGATGTAACAAGTTAACTTGATGAGACATATACGAGATAAAAATCTGAGACTTACAAAAGAAATATTCTGCTTTTATATAATTTGAGTGTCTAAAATCGTTTACTGTAATATATTTCCAGTAAATTTAAAAATTACACCCTAACGATATAAATAGATGATTGTTTACAAAGCCGTTCTTTAACTTTGCGTCTCTAGATATATACCTTCATTATCGAGAAATATATCTATCTGTATATTTCTATTTATTTTATTAAATGCACACATATTATCACATACTTGCATTTAGTGTAAGCACGAAGTACAAATCTTGTTTTTAACTACCTCGAGTGCTAAACTCTTCCGCTTTCGACATCGTTGACCAATCCAACTCATTTCTTGCATTCGTTATGATTACGGCTTTTCTTCCTCCTCCGTAGCATGGTTTGCCTCATATCTATCCGACCGTTCTTTTCGAGTCTGTTAAATTCATCATATTCCCTCTCATTATCGATTAACATATCCCCATCAACCTAACATATCTTCTCCCTCTGTATATTTTGCATCATCAATCATCCCCATAGTCCACGATCTCACTTTCTTAGGAATCCATTTCGATGATCACATTTCCCTTAAATCCTTCGTCCGCGACAAGGTCCGCTCGTCTAACTTAATTCTCCGTGACATCCGCCGTATTCGCCCCCTTATCGACTTCCGTTCCTGTATATCTCTTCTTTTTGCTAAAATCGATTACTGCCTCAGCCTTTTCGCCAATTCTCCAAAATCCATCATCCTACCCCTACAACGAATAATCAACACCGCCGTTCGTGTGCTCTTTCGTCTCCGTCGCTTCGACCACACATCCACATATTTTGCCCAACTCTCCTGGCCCACCATCCACATCCGCATCAAACTCCGCCTTCTTCTCGTTCCTTTCGTCTAATCGCTGTCGGCTCCCCATCGTTCATCAACCTTTCTTTCTTAGACGATACTCGCCCCACCTCGCTATCGCTTCGTTCCTGTCATACCCTCTTACTCCACTTTCCTAATTACTCCAACAACTACGGTCTCCGATCCTTCCTCGTCGCCGCCTCACTCGCCTGGAATCAACCCCCTCTCGACGTCCGCCGCGCTCCCTTTTTTATCACATTCAAACACCTCCTCCGTTCACACCTTCTCAATACATGATTTAGATTTTTTCTTCGTGATCATGTTAGCATGCGTCGCCACGCATTTACAACGTAAAAAAATAAATACTTTTTTTTAACTTAAGAATTAATTTAATCAAACTCTATTATTGAAATTTTCGACAATGCAAATGCAATTCATCTTCAAAATTATTATCACTCGATAATTCAAATAGGTGATGATTGTCTACTTGCTTTCATTACCAAATGATTACAATTTTGAAATAGACTTTCCTTGACGCGGTGAAATTAGCGGCTGTCCAAATCACTAAAATGTTTAATTGATACAAATGATCGAATGTTACAATTAGCATATGTAATAATCTGATTTCGATAGCATTAATAAATGAATTTGTAATTTAACAATAATCAGCATTTTACTGAAAAACGATATTATATTTTCTATAAACGATCTTCATTCTATCTATCTTCATGCATAATCAATTTTTATGCAATAGCGCTAATTAACATAATAATATTTAAATGCTTACTAGACACGTTAATAAAATATTAAATAAATTATAAAAATAGTTATTTAATTATGATATATTATAATTTATCAGGTCAGCTAACTGAACCTACGTATTGCATAATTTATTATATTCGCTTTTCCTTGACTTTTGTATTATTTTGGTTATTCTTGTTTATTTCGATGTGATGCTAATTTCATTATTCATTTACATTCGTTTTTCATTGGATTTAAAAAAATAAATTGTCTTCAATTTCTTAATTGATCAATTGAATAAAAATAAATAAAAATATTTCTAAATAAATATCAATGACAACAAAAAGCATTTGTCTTTTGTTATTCAAACAAGCTTCCATTTCAAATTATTCTGATATGACTAAAGAGAAGAAATTTATCCCTATTCGTCCGTCGTCCCACTGAATTTGTTTGTATAACAATTTTGTTCCATGTTTAAAGCAAATTCTCCTTTATATGATTGTCTTCGACGCTATTCGTTTAAATTGACCGATACTGGCGACGAATCAAGTATTTTCCAAGCTTGCTCGGCGAACACAAACCTCAAATGGATTAAACAGCTTTACAAAAAAGAGAGATTAAACATCAGTATTTGTCTCATAATTAATTATACAAAATTAATGTATAATTAATTGTTAATTGTTACAAAATTCAATAACTATTAAATATTTTGACTATTGCCTGCATATAATAAAATGTTATGTCGCTTAATTACTCAGTTGTGATAAAATAAGATATAAGGCACTCGATCTATTAAACGCTTTTTGACTATTAGTCGACATTTTAACGGTAAATGCGTTAAGCGCATAAACGATCGTTACGTTAAGCCATCAAGTATTTAAGATTTCATACTTTTTGAATTGAAAGGACTACTTGACCGCATCGTAACATCGCCATATTCTGATATATACTTAATAAGTGTGTTTTAATGATGGTGGCTCTATGATTATTTTGACGTGAGACAAATAGTAGGGAAGAATTAGACCAATTGTATGCGTTTACTTCAATTAAAAAGATTAATCTTAATTAATCTTTTTTAATTTACGATTTCTAAGAATGGGTATTAACACCTGCCTGTCAAAAGGCAGGAGTTAAAAGACAGGAATGGTTGTCAAACACACTCCATCCTGTCCTACTATGTCAATTTGATAGGTGGTAGCATCCACGTTTGTTAAGACATGCAATGGTATAATAGTATATGGGCTTTTTATCAACGAGTCACTCCAAGAAAAGGAGCTTTCTCAAATGAAGGAACAAGGGACGATAGCAGTTTAAGCGAATACCTTGCTACGATCTATCAAACTTTGTTATTAGGAGATAAGTGACGGTATCACATAACCGTGTGAATAGGTTTTTTGGATATTAATATTCTTAGATGATCAATTTCCTCCCATGAGAGCTGCAGGATCGTACGATGCACTTCTCTCTATTTAGAGTGATTACGAATTCAAAGAGGAGTTATCAAGTCAACGATGACCTTCCTCAAATGTTTCTTTGGATTATGAGTCAAGACACGTCGTCAATATGACTCCTGGCTTGTATTCCTTCCTGTCTGATTCAATCAGTAATGCCATTACTAACAACATGTGTTCAGAAATGTTCACAAGTCGTCTCAAAAATTATAAAGTCGTTTCTTTCGGAACAGTAATATCGGAACACTATTATCTCAAAGGCCGTATTCAAGTTGGCTGTATCAATCAACTTGATATAAATAAAATACCATTGACGCATCTGGTTTAACACTCTTATTACAAACTCTATTCATAATTTTAATCTGTAATTTTACTCGAAAATTACAGGTAATGTTCTGAAGATGCTAATAGTAGTTAGCGAAATATCAAAACTAATTTCTTCTTTCCTTTGATCCAGCTCCAATACTTATTTATTAATACACAATTTCTTCTGTTTTATAAATTTCTTGCATTCATTAGTTACTCAAATATTTAAAGCTATTATTAAGCAACTTATTTTTAAATTGCAAACAATAAACATTGATAGCATTTAAATGTTTATAAATAAATAATTGATAATTAAGGAGTTAATTATCAATTAACTCCTTAATAAACTTTTCATTAAGTAATATCACGAATTCGATACAAATTGATGATCAGGTCCTACACAATGTGAAAGAGTTCAAGTACTTAGGCGCTTTGCTCTCGAGTGATGATAGGAATAATAGGGAGATTGAGAGACGGATCTGTGCAGCTAATACAGTAATGGATTCTTTGTGCAGATCGGTCGAGGTAAAGAGGGAGCAAAGCCTTTTGGATAAGCTTTTAGTTTATTGCTCAATCATATTACTATCCTCTCTTATGGGCATGAACTACGGAGCATAACCGAAATAACTAGATCTCGAGTACATACGACCGAAATTACGTACTCGGGAGTACGCTTAACCAGTCCACATGTGTTTTGTAAATATGAAGAAGGCGTTTGACCTGAGTATCAAGAGATAGATTGTGGGAAGTACTTAGGGAGTACAAAGTTCCGCGCTATATCCGTTTAACTGTGGCATCGTACGAACTAAGTACGAGTTGTGTTCGTCGTTTTGGCAGGAAATCTGCGTCGTTTTCTTAGGTGTTGGGCTCCGTTAGAGCTGTCTACTGCCTTCACTTGTGGTCCTTGTTTACATTGGAAAAATTTCGAGACGGGACGCTTTGTCAGAGTTTGGTCTTCAGTTTGGTTCCATCAAGATATCATCTTTGGTTTTGCAGACGATGTCTTGTTGGTCTCAAATACTGATGACCAACACAATGTTTGCTTTATCGATTTACGGCGGAATGCCAAGTGGCCAGTATTGAAGTTAGCAAATCCAAAACTGTCTTGATAAGGTCTTACCTGACGTGTAAGGATTCAAGAACTTTGGCTTCTTGTTCTCGCGTGATTGTAAGAATAATAGGGATATTGAAAGAAAGATTTGTGCAGCTAACGCAGTAATGGGTTCTTTGTGCAAATCAGTTGTAGTAAATATTGAGCTAAGCCTTCAGGCAAAGCTTTTAATTTATTGCACATTCTTATTACTATCCTCACTTATGAACATGAGTTTCGGATCATGACTGAAAGAACTAGATCTCGAATACGGGCGGCCGAAATGAGGTTCCTTCGTGGCATGACCGGTTTCAGCCTTAGAGATAAAGTTCGAAGCTCATTCATTAGCGAGAATCTTGGAATAAATTCGCTGCTCCTCCACATTTAGGGAAGTCAGCTGAGATGGTTAAGCCATATGTTAATTGATCGTATTCCTTGTCAAGTGTTACATATTCAACTTTTTGGACGGATACTCAGAGGTATACATCAGTATAGGTGGAGAGATCAAACTCTCCATCTTGTTAATAAACGCTTAGGACTATCTGTAAGGGGAGTTCGAGCATTCAGGACCGTGATACTTGGTCACCTTTCGTCCGTACACTACCGCCACAACCCGACCTCCAGATCAGTGGATACAATGAACAAATTTTGTTTATTTAATAAAATTTTATGTTATTAACCATCTAATTAACGTACTTAGTAAGGCCTTAGAATGTTTTATCTAATCACTAAAAATGTCATTTAAATATGAAATACACAAAAATGTCACAATTTGTGAATCTAAAATATAAACGATTGTGTTAACGATTATGACCCAACAACGTATAAAATGACTTTATTGCAGCAACAAAAAATATGTTCGTTTTTAAGTTTGATTATCAAAAGTGAGATAAACGAAGGTTAAATATTTATCATTATTTAACATTAAAGATAAATAATTTATACTTCAATTTCGGTGCTAATACAATTAGTAAAATATAGAATCGTTTATCTGGGTGACCTAGATCAATCACATACATAATATGAACAAAAACGATAACCAAAGTGATATTTTTCGTTTTTAGCTAACTTCGACTTATTGATCATACGAGAGAAATCGTACATCACATCTGTATTACAACTTAATATAATATCGTTTCAATAATCTAGATGTTTCATTGTACTGAATAATTTTAATAAAGATAAAATAATTTTTTTTAGTTCGTATTAATTAAACAGCAAATGAAATTCGGCAAAACACAAATTAGGTCTTTCAAATAAACAACAAATTGCAGTTCGAATGATGATATTTTATGTTTATTAAGTAAAATATTTGTCAGTAGAAAATGTTTCTCAAAATATCCCTGACCAAAAATTTGTCAATCATTTGATTTTATCAATTAAATCAATTTAAAAACAAAACCATACCATTGCGATTCCGAAAAATTCTTGGGCCACAAAAATTCTTTACGAATGAATCGCTGTCGCAAACGTTCAACTAAGCGTTGAAATGATGAAATACTCTCTCCGCTTTCTTTTAAAATGGTAAAAGGTATCTTTTACTTTAAGTTATAAAGTAAATCGAAAAATAGTTACGAAATAACGAGTTTTTCAAAATATAAGCCCCTAAATATTTTATTTGAGAGGGCAATAATGTTGCAATTATTTAACTAGCCTATGATAATAACAAACGGTATCATATGTAATTAATATTTATTTTTTAATAATATTTTTTTATTATTATTTCTGCAATTAAATCCTCTAGAGTTCAATAACAAGAAGTAAAACAAATTAAATATATTAATATATTAATCAACTTGGTTAACTATGGATAGCTGCAATCTCAGAGCCATAGATACACTTTTTTTGCGATTTGTGTACATACTATTTGTCTGAATTTCTTAATACAGTCGTTGTATCTTCGATGAAATGTTGACGCCATATTTGTAAACATTTTACGGTCCTGCATCACCAGCTGTAGAAAAATACCATTGGGTGAAATGTGCTGTATTCAAATGTCTCTATTCGCTCTGCATACTTTTGTATCTTCATATTTTCATGATATTTAAAATTATTGGACACACAATTCAGTGAATTTGAGGTAGTTAGGCATTAAATATGCAATTGTCTACACAATAATATTAATTGTTTTATTGTAATTGTTTCATATGTAATTAATAATAATATTAGTATTATTATTTTTATTTATTAATAATTATTATTTAATTTAACTTTGTAATCGTTTCATATTTACCATCTTGCAATTAAACTAGCCATCATTTTTAGTCGTTTATAATTCACTTAAATAATAACTTATGCAAGCTATTAACTAATTATTAATAGCTTGTATGCTTAAATAAAAATATCGACAATATATGAAAAGGGATTAAGGATATGCCGATTGTGTTTTAGAGATAAAGGTTTTGAAAAAGCCGTAACCAAACTAAGTCAAGACTTATGGTCTTGACTTAGTCTTGACTATGGTCAAGACTTATGGATACGGATTAATGATAATTTAATTGAGCAAAGATTTAAAAAATGCAGACTCCAAACTAGCTTGTGTTCATTCTTCTGTTAATCATATTACAAACATATTTAAACTTTTGATAGTTTAAATGAGGCATCTGTCGTCATTGCTTTAATTTTTTTGATAAAACGAAAAAATAAGAACATCTTATGAGGGCAAATCATAGTGAGGATAATCAATTGCTTTGATTCTCATTTGTCACTTATTTGGCAAGTTACTTATAATTGTTTCTTTGAAAAAATTACTTGGATACTTGTCTGTTAGTTTACAAGTCAATAAGTTTTTAAAAATAGTCAATGTTTCTTAGGTTATCTAAGAATAAAAATTATAGAATTATTAAAAATAATAATTAAGAGATAATCTTAGATCTTCATTAATATGTACTTTAGTACATATTAATGAATATAATATGTATTATATATTATATAATACATATTATAGTATTTATATATTATATAAATACTCCAAAGGAGTTACGAAAAAATAATATTTTTTAATAATATTTTTTTGTCAAAATCCTAATTTTTAAAATTATAAGTTTGTTATTTGATATTAGATTAATTGTATTTTTGTATAGTTCAGTATTGAAAGGTGCAAACATTTAGTTCGTCAGTGCATTTATTTGTTATAAAATATTTGATATTTTACAAGTCATTTAAAAAATTATTTTCGATTAATTTATATATGTTTTTAAACATTAAGGATTTTACATACCTTTATCGCAATTTGGTAATTTGATTATTTGTTCTTCGTTGAGTACATCTAATTTAAATCAATTACGACAAAAATCAAAAAACATGAACTTACCGTCATTAATCGTAAAGTCACGTTCTTCGTAACGATTTATACAATATGCTATAACAGACAGTAAGCAGCCTATTAAAAAGATTAGGAGACTATTCAAACTATCAAAATTAACTTATCGACTTAAACTAATTTAACTTTTATTATTGTCTAGAATAACTTCATAGGTACAGGAAAATATATTGAAAATTATATATATTTTATAAATATATATAATATATATTTATATTATAAATTTTGAATTAAAATAATATATTATATATATTTATATTATATAAATTTTGAATTTAAAATTAAATAGGATTGAGAAAGAATACACATTTTTAATTAATAGTAAATATTTATCATATCAAAATTTTTATTTAATTTATATAAAATATGTAATTCTTATCTTTTTATATAATGTTTATATATAATATTAAACATATATTTTAAATATTATATTAATATTTATTATATTTTTGTGTAAATAAAATAATGTACACTTAAAATCTATAATCTCCTTCCATTTGCGATTAGATAATTTTAAAGGTACAAAAAAGAAAAAATTACTCTTTATTTATGAAGAAATATTACTAAGAATTTTTTTAAATTACTCTTTTTTAAAAACTATGTATTATTGATACGACGATATTATTTTTTGCTAATTTTCAAGCCTAATAAATTTTATTTATATTTCTTATAACGGAAAAGTAATGAATCAACAAAATATTTTTAAACTATTAAATTTACAATATATAAATCAACAAAATATTATTAAAAATAAATTAAATTATCATATAATAATGTACATATTAGAATATCTAATATTGACTAAGCAATTAACTAAGTAATTGTTTTTAAAAAATTACTCTTTTTTCGGAAACTATGTATTATTGACACGACATTATTATTTTTTGTTAATTTTCAAGTTATTTTATTTATGTTTCTTATAACGGAGGAGTAATAGATCAACAAAATATTTTTAAAATATTAAATTTACAAAATACAAATCAACAAAATATTATTAAAAATAAATTTAAACTATTGAGCAGAAAATGTTTATGGATGGCTAATAGATAATATAATTTGTATTAGAATAAGATATTTAATAATCAAATCAGATAAATACGTATTTAGCATATATTTGGCCCCGCTACTATGCTATGTCGATGAATATGGGTCGAAACATGATAACATAGCAGTTCCTCTGATGACCATTAAACCTTATTCTGATACAACGTCTGGGTTTTATTAGTCAACTCGATTATGGGTCGAAACATGATAACACAGCAGTTCCTCTGATGATCATTAAACCTTATTCTGATACATCGTCTCTTATAGTCAATTCATAAAAATTGAATTTTATTTTAAATAGATAAATATATAATATATATTATATATTATAAATATATATATTATAAATATATAAATATTTATAATATATATAAATAATATATATTTATATATATTTATATATAAATATATATTTATATATAAATATATATCTACCCGATCGATAATCCTCATTCTTATACATTGTCTGTTATTTATTAGTCAATTCATAAAAATTGAATTTAATTTAAAATTTCTATTTTTTATTTCTACTTGATATTAATATAAATTGTTTAAAATCTTTTATAATTATTTATTATTTCTTTATTTTTATTTATATATCGTATAAAATACGTAGACTCAGTTATATGATCTGATTTATTCAATATTTTCCTGAATGCTTTTAATTTAACTTGATTGCATCTGTGAGATGAAATTCTTCTTTTTGTGACACTACATTATCCTCACATGTATTGTTCATTTTCTTGATACAAAAGGACGTTACTAATCAGCCTGGGTGGGGCTCATTCATGAGAAATCAGATCTACATTTCACGTTTACTCTTATTATTTCCTTTTACATTATTCAAAAAGTAGTCATAAATCATTTACAAATTAATCAATATAATTAATTAATCAATACTGATACCTTATTATATAACGTTTTTCTTGAAAAAGTTCAAATTTTTCAGTCTGATTACAATGTTTGAAGAAGCCGCTAGTCGAAACGTTAATTGAAGAATTAATCTGTTTTTTGTTGGTAGAAACCATTAATAATATTTCCTATATTTTGGTCATAGCGTGAAACTAACCGGAAGTAGCGGCTGTATAAATGAAATGTAATGTAAGTATAAATGAATTTATACTTACACCGTGTATTATGATAATACACCGTGTTTTATGCTAAAATATACAAATTGTGTATAAACTCAATATAAAATATATAAATCATGTATAAACTAAATTACGAGAAACTCGTAGTGATCTCAATTTTGATTGATAAATCGAAATTAATATAAAGGATATTGAATGTATATCTAAATATAAATAAATAATATTTATTTAATAAACAAATATTATTATTTAATATTATTTATGTGTTATTGTTATAACTTTCTCAAATAAAATTAGTTATAAATCATTTACAAATTAATCAAACAAATTATTTATAAACAAAAAATTATCACAAACAAATCATTTATAAATCAATTATATGTGAGCTGAAATTCTTCTGGTTGTGGCACTGCATTATCCTCACAGGTATTGTTCCTACTCTTGATACAACAGGACGCTACTAGTGGGGATCATCTGCTGCTGACTCAGACCGGCATTTCACTGTTCGACCCTAATTATCTGCTTACTACGTACACTGGTGCTCGTTTGATTTGAACTCAATACGTCTGTATCGCGCTAACAACGTTACATCCACTAGGCTAGCTGCTCCAGTGGTGTAAATATATATTTTTGTATATTAAGCAGTTTACTGAAATAATATCCAGAAAAATAAAGATAAAGAGCACATTCGTGATCGAATCTTATCAATTTATTCAGTAAATCCGCGAATGAAAAAACTTTTGCTACCGCAAACAGTCAGTATCGATCCTATGCTGGATATCTCTGTTCAGGCATTAACACTTCCTACATTCGTCAATGGCTACTTGAGATCGACTTAACGAATATAATCATTTGTCTAGTGAAATCTCTAGAGACTGCTCAAATGTAGGCTTACGAATTTATCCAATCAACTACAAATATTTTTGTTGTGCTTTTAAAATTAAATTAAGACCATTTTATAGAGAATCCGGAACTATTCGACAAACACAGTACAGCTAAACGACCTCACGAGGGTTGCATATTTTATGGAGGAGCCCATCATAAAGACCTGAGTGTCATGAGCCTAATTGAGTATGCTATTCGCGCTGAAAATCAGGACACTTTGCAAGAGTGTGTCGCTCAAAAAAAACAGCTATGTTAAACAATAGAGCTCAGCCGCTCTATATTTAGCTCAGCTACTGAAGAACAAAGCTTTGAACAGTAGCATTTTCATCAATAAGAAACTATGTTATTGTCGACACCAGTAGCACAAACAACTTAATTGACGAAAATAGTAAATTTATGAAACCCTGTTTTCGACCTCTTCAAAGAAAATCAATGTGGCTTCAACATCGTGCGTGATTGCCGTAAAAGGAATTTGCGAACTGTCATCAATATTTATTGGTCACAATTACGATGATTATTATTTTTTGATTATTCCGAAACTGCGCAAATTCCAAACTAGGGCAAGAATGTATGCATAAATCTCTAAAAATCTGTTTCGACTGTTACCGACACGGAATATTAATTGATGTTATTAATGAAGCTAAACCTATGGATGTAACTCCAATCATTTTATTTCCCAACGTTCATCAAAGCAGCAAACCGATCGCCATAAAACCAAGACGCCAAAAAAAGAACACTATTTTCATCAAGGAAGAAAGCGTTTGCACAAAGAGTGTAAATCTTCCTAGTGAACTGTGAATGTATCATCATTTACAGCTCACCTATTCATATTTCGATGATATCATAATATGCTGACATACGAAGGTGGATCACGATGAACGACTCAAATTATTCTTAGAAGTGACACAGAAGCAAAATCTTGCATTTTCAAACGACAAATCACAATTCTGGAACGGAGAACTCGCTTTCCTGAACTATCGAATATCCAAACACTTTTTAAAACCTGCCTCAAACAGATTGGAATTATTGTTACAATTTCCGTACCCTACGGAAATTATATAAAATATTATATAATTATTTATTATTTAATTATTTATTTTTATTTTTGATTTATAAAGTATAAAATCCGTGGCCTCAGTTATCTAATCTGATTTGTTGTACTGACAAGTTATTATTGACCTATGGACTTTGTTTTCCCATCAATATAGCCTCTGTCAGAAGCTACGAAACTATATTCTTGATACGATATTATTATTTTTCTGTTTTTTTTTCAAGCAAATTTTATGAATTTTATTTCTATTTATTATAATAAAGAAGTAAAAATTAAAATATTAAATTTACATCGTTGATGATTTTTAATTGATTTTAAATTTACAACTTATGAATAAAAGAAACATATTGATGTTTGGATAATAAACAATTCGCTTTGTATTTGAATAATATTACTTGATAATCAAATTTCAACAGAGGAAATACTTTATGAGCATGTATTTGGCCTCGTCGCTATCATGGGTCGAGGAATAGAGAAGGAAACATAATAGCATAGTAGTTCTTCCTGATGACCTCTATCCCTTATTAGGATATATTGTTTATTAGATAGTTTTAAAGGAACGAAGAAGAAAACATTTCCCTTTATTTTTGGGTACCATATTTCGATAGATCCTGCTATCATCATCAGGATTACATTTTAATTTAATCCTGATGATGATAGCAGGATTTATCGAAATATTGTAGTTTTAAATAAAGGGCAATATTTCTTCTCAGTTCCTTTAAAACTATCTAAAGTAATGCATTTTATAAATATATAACATCATAAGTATAAATAAATGCCATAACAGTTGAAACGACGCAACACAACATTAAACACAATGATAAGTAATCGTCGTAAGTGTTCGGCTAAAGTTTGTTTATTCGACGCGATAAATTTGATAAAAATATAATGAATTTGCACAAGTAGTGACGCTTAATTATTCTGAAAGAAATATGTTACAGGTATTAGTCCTTTTTTCTGTTCGTATCTTAAAAAAGTTTTAACATATTTCTTTCAGATTAATTTTTTCATAAAATATAATGTGTAAGATCACATAATTCAATTTATGAAATCCGATCTAAAATTAATATATAGCTGTATATACACCAAGTTATCAAATTTAACACCACGAAGGAATAGCGGGACAATGTTTTGGGTTTTTTTATGTTACTTTAATTATAAGAAGTGAATTAATATTTTTATATTCAAGATTTGCTTTCGTGTCAAAGTAAACTTTCGTGAGGTTGATGAACATTATAAACACGAGATTTATTGATAAAAGTTGTGCTTTCGACGAATTAATTTTATCAAATTATATTAGGTTAATATAATTAAAAATTATATTAATATATTTTTCAACAATAAATCTGGTGTCTATAATGTCCATCAAAATCAAGAAAGTTCACTTTGACACGAAAACAAATCTTGATTATTTTATTAAACAGTATGGTGAATGCTTATGTCAGATGTCTATATGTTTCCCGAAAAATGTCTCGCTTATAATTTTGTGCCAAATTTGTGATTGTGAAATCAGGGATTATCGTATTTAATAGTTCTAGACTGCAACTAACGTTTAGTCGGCGCTTGATGAAATTTGAATAAGCATTACTTCTCAATGATTCCTGGATGAGTTGGTATTTTATCTAACTCGTTGATTTATTCGGCATTATTGCTATATAAGAGTACGCCAATTATCACATATCATCCTACACAAAATTATTTTAAGTTAGACACTTATCGAAAATTATTATTCCCTTATGAAAACTCTGATTCGGAAGTTAGACACATAAAGAAAATGCATTCCCTTGTGAAATACTCTGATCCGAATATCTATAATTTCTCTGGCAGTAAATTATCAATTGAGTGACTAGTTACTAGGTCGTGACTACGTCCTTAGTTCAAAAATTAAGGTTGTTTATATTAGGTGAGACTCTAAGAAAATGCTGGAGCAGCTGCCACCAGAAATAATGTTTGCTATCACCTCTTATGATATCTCACTCTTTCACTTACAAGAAAGAAGATATTATTGAACGGGCAAAATTTGTACGTCTAAGCAAGGATCCTACTTGTTCAAGAGAGTTTAAGTTTAACAGCTTACTAAGAGATATCATGCAGTTGAAACTAATAACGAAAGATTTATACGAAAATTGCTTCTGTAAGTTTCATGTATCTTCTACACAAAGTTCATAAGCTTTACAAATGATGTACATAATTGCAAGTTACTCTTCTTTCTATAGCAAACTATCGAAGATTATCAACAGATTGCTGTCTATTGTAACGAAAATTTTTTCATTCATCAAATATGGTGGTCTTAATTTTGCAAACAAAGGTTTGCAATGCGTTAACGTCCAGGTAACAAAACACTCTAACGACATTGAAACAGCCTTGTATCGCAAGTCGGGAGTACCTTGGTACCCAGCAAGCTGGCAGGCACATATATCTTACATATACTAAATTACCACAGATAAGGCTTCATTGATCCGGTCTGCCTTAATTTGTAGATGAGAACGACCCATTGATCACGGAATCTATTTATATTACCAATCAGCCAAATCCAATGCCTGACAGCAAATTTAATTGGAAACTCATAACCGTGATAACATGAAATTCTTCAGCATCGTTTTTTTCATTTTATTTTTTGCTTGATCAGGACTCAATCGTCGACTTCTTCAACAATGAATCTCGTGTCTATAATGCCTATGAACCTCAAGAAAGTAATATATTTATGTAGCACTTTATATTGACGATGTAAAATTATCCTTGAGTTCATTATAATTGACACTTACGATAATAAATTATCTTATTTTAAAAAACTTTAGAAACTAAATCTCGGTTTAGAGTAAGTTGCACGAATTAGACAAATATAAAGCAAACTGTTAGTTTTATTTTCTATCAATATTTTATTAAAGTGCACACATTAAAGCCAGTACTGAAATACCGAATGGTACAATCTCTAAAGTTTTTCATATAGACCCAGTATAACCATACTATAAACTTATAAAGTGAGCAAACAAAATATTATTTAAATATTGAAAGCAAAGCTCTAAATAATTCAAAACTATAAAATTACTTATTCTAGGTCTTTTCGGGTAAGACATCTTCAGATCCGTTGATACTTTCGTTTTAAATTTATCGTCCAAAAATGGCAATAGTTCCTCGATGAATTTATTTCTTAGTACGAGCGCAGTAGAAATTATGCTAATGTATGCAAACAAAGCAAAATTATATTTTGTTTCAACTAATATATTTTTTTGCACGATTAGATAAAAATCATACAAAATGGCAATTAAAATATTTTAAATAAATAAAATTTTTAATTAAATTAAAATTTTACTTAATCTAAATTTTAATAGATGACAACTCTGATTAATGGATATCCTTGACAAAGACTCAATACAAACTATTACATATATTATTATATAAAATAATTAAAATTATTATAAATTTATTTTTAATTATTTTCTAATTATTTATATAATTTCTGTGATAATATATAAATATACATATTTGAATATATAAAGTCTTAGTACACTGGTTTTATCAGGGGTATCTACATTTAATAACATTCTAAAAATTTCAAATATTTTATTTAGGAGATATGTTCATTTGTTGTTATGGAAGTGTTTGAAGACCTAATTGTAATTGGTCAGAGTAGTGGCAAACTTCAAGCATTTTCGATTAATTTCAATGAGAATAGCGACGGAATGTCGTTTTATTTTTGCAGGTTTGCTTTCGCTTTTCATTTTGTAATGCTTGTATTTGAATATATAATATAAATAAATATATATATCCGAGTTAATATAAATTTATATGTAATTATTTTTAAATTATTTTTAAATTCGTGTGATAATATGATATATTTATTATTATACAAATAAAATATATATATTTAAATTTAAAATTTATTTACCTCCAGCTAATAGTTAAATTTAAACTATTAGCTTATCTAATAAGATCTAATATTATATATAATATATAATATATAAAATATATATAATTTATAATATTTAAAATTTTATTAATTTAAATAATAAATTTGATATACTTTAATTATTATCAAAACAATTAATACCTTTTCCATTTAGATAAGTCGCTCTCAGAATTCACAACAACAAGAATGTCCGTACATGTTGTTATCATAAATGTAATTATCTTTAGGTCTTTCTAAATTTAAAAAAGGTCAATGAATATTAAAAACATCAGTAAAAACATACCTGTGCACGTTTATATTGATCTTTATGTTCCATACAAAGATCAGCTTCAAACGGAAAAATCCCCTACAATAGGATTTGCAAATTGGATTTTATGTAATTCAAAATAATCATAATCATTTTCAAAATGATTATCAACATGATTTATTCTTAAATACTATTTATTATCCAATTTATAATTATTATACTATTTATAATACTATTTATTCTTCTGAAAGAGTTTGTAAAATTTATAAAAATAAATTTGATCATAACATTTATAAATTTTATAACTTTTAAGTAAAATTGATTACATCTGAGAGCTGAAATTCTTCTTATGGTGGCACGATATTAACCCCACAGCTATTGTTCTTATTTTTTGATACAGCAGGACGCTACTAATCAGCCTGAGTGGGTCTCATCAGCTGAAAACTCAGACAGACATTTCACGTTTCAACACTTATTAACTGCTTATTCCGTAACCTGGTGCTAATCGGATTCGAACTATATATAACACCGAATATATATTAGGATTATATATATTATGAATTTTTGTTAGTCATTTTTCAAAATAATTTATAGATACATATTTTAAACTAAGTTACTAAAAAATAACATCAAGCAGAAAATAGAAAAATATATAAATCAACACAAGAAAATAAAAAAAATTAAATTATCTGATTTTAATAAATTTAAAATCATTAGCGAAAAAGTTTTTATACATTGATGATAAATAATATACTTTGTTTTAGAATAAGATACATCAGATAAGGTACATCAGATAATCAAATTTCATAAGAGTAAATACGTCATTAGAACGTGTTTGGCTTCGCTGCTATGTTGTGTCAAGAAATATGGATCGAAATATGATAGATTAACAGTTAATATTGATGACCTATAATCCTTATTCCTTATCCAATAAGGAAAAATATTCAGTAAAAATGACTTGTATTTAAAATTTCCATTTTAAATTGTAACTTGATGTAAGATATCTGAAATATTATATAAAATTATAAAATTATTTATAATTAATTATTAACATATTAAATTAACAATATACAAACTAACAAAGTATAATTAAAAAATTAAACTATTAAGCAATGACATTTAATGGATAATAAACAATATGCTTTGTATTAGAATAAGGTACACTAAATAATCGAATTTTATTAGAGGAAATACATAATTAGCATGTATCTGACCGCTCAGCTCTGTTTGGCGCTCTGTCATTAGCGCTTATTTGGCCTCGCTGTCTATGTTGGGTCGAAGAATAGGGGCCGAAACTTGATAGCATAGCAGTTCATTCTGATAACCTCTAATCCTTCTTCGATATATCGTTTGTTATTTATTAGGTAATTCATAAATATTTACTTTCAAGTATAATGAGTTTTTATTATAATTTTACAATATAAAAAAAACAAAATATTATTAAAAAATTATTTAAAGTATTCAGCGAAAGAATTTTATGGATAATAAGAATATGCTTTGTATTAGAATAAGGTACACTAAATAATCAAATTTCATCAGAGAAAATAAGGCATTAGCATGTACTTGGCCGTCTGCTATGTTGAGTAGAGGAGTTAGGGGCCGAAACCTGATAGCATAGCAGTTCCTCCTGATGACATCTAATCCTTATTCGAATACATCGTTTGTTATTTATTAGTCAATTCATAAAAATTGATACGACGTAAAAATCAAAACATTAATAGAAGTGCAATGTCATAAAAAAATTAATTTTCCTTTAAAAAAATCGGTAACTGATTGATCGCTTAGGCACCCGAGTATACAAGCGGCATTGTGTCGCTGAACTGCAACGCTTAATTCATAAAAATTAATTTTTATTTCAAATTTCAATTTTAAATTTATTTTGATATAAATTATATAAAATCTTATAACAATTATTTGTTATTTATTATTTAACTTATTGTTTAACTTTTCATTAGTGCGTATTTGGCCCCGCTGCTATGCGCCGAAACCTGATAACATAGCAGTTCCTCTTGATGCCCTTTAAACTTTAAAATTTTATAGATGAATAGATAATAAACAATATGTTTATTAAGTATAAATAAGAATAAGGTATACTAAGTAATCAAATTTAATCAGAGGTAATACGTCATTATTATGTATTTATCCCCTCTGATGTGTAGTACAAAAAGAAGTACAAAAAATAAACACAATGTACACACGGTAGAATCAGTTAGTTGATCTGATTACTTGGAATATTGCTTTTGATAAATAAATAAATTGATAAATTAAAAATGCTAAGGTAAACTTAATAAAATACTTTTTGATGAGTTTAGAAATTTACCTCAGAATCTAAAAGAATTGTCCGTTCTAGACATATAAATGATTCAATGCCTGTGGTTGTGCTATGAATTATGTTGTGATTTCGATTGCTGCATGGAATGAATATCATATCACTAAATATACCACATTAAACCGTTTTATCAAAGATAGTCAAGGCTTACCGTCGTTTATCTTGGAAATTATTGCCTGCGATAAGAGACAAAATCGTTGATTTACCAACAGACACATTTCCAATAACACCGACAACACTGCCGACTTGCTGATTTTTATCAAGCAGCTAATAGCAAATCAGAAAAATAAAATTAGATTAGAAAACAGATTGTAATGATCGTAAAGTGAAAAGACTAATTAGATGTTCAATCATAAAAACATTTTTAATGAATCGAATTTTTATAAATTGCAATTAAATTTATTAACTTACTCATGAATAGTAATTAATGTTTTATTAATATTATTTGAAAATTAATTTGAATTAATTTTTAAATTTTAATTTAAAATTTTAATTTTAAATTTTTAATTTTACAAAATTAAAAATTTATTAGCACTAATTTTCTTTATGAAATCTGATTAAAAGTCAATACAAAACTAAGGCTTGAAACGCTTAGTTAGAAAACACAAACATAAAATTTGTTTTTGTGTACACAAATTTCAAAATTTTAAAAAGCTAACCCGATTTGTGCAAACTAACCCAATTTGTTTGACATAAATTAATTAAAATCAAATGTTTTGCAAAATTATAATATTCAGGCAAATCAATTAACTGAATCTAAGTATGTTATACTATACATAAATTTAAAAACATCTAAGTCCTTATATTATCTAAATCTTTTTTGGATAATATAAAAATATAATATCCTTTTTAGATAATCTTTTTACAAACATCTAAATCTTAATATTTTCTAAATATTTTTAATCTCTCGGAATTTTCATGAACTGGCTGATAGATTAATATAATTGATAAAGTATTATAATCGCTAAAGCACAAAACAGCTGAAATTATATTCTAAAATACGAAACTGGAAACTTTATGACAATAAACCGGCCCATTAAAGTTTTCAAGAATGTAGCAATGCTCATACGCAATGAAGCTGGATGTAATGCCAGTTACATTAGATACACTATCCAAAATTTGGAGCTGCCATTGTCTCGGAATTATTATTCCGGAACAATAAAAACGCATTAACAGGAATACGACGACCATCTGATCATAACGATTCAGAGATGTGGTTCCTGGGTTCACTATGCTCTTAACCAAAAATGTATTAAAAAGTCTTTAAATCCTTTATATTGTTTGAAGGGTTTTATTTATTTAAATTCAAGAGGCTGAACATAGCCTCGTGAATTTATAAAATAGCAAACTCGGAAATCCAGCAATTAATTATTAATAATTATTAATTATTATTAATCAATTATCAATTAATTATTATTTAATTATTTGTATTATTTCTAGATCTGACGATAACTAATGGTCGATGTCTTTTTTACTGGAAAGGCATACGTAGTAGAATTGTTCAATTATTAATGCAGTTTACATGGTATTTTCTTCTTTTTCGAAATTAATTTGTTTGAAGAATTATAAAATTCAAAAGTAACTATGCCAATCAAGTATAAAAACACGTGTTATACTCTCGAAACTTGATCAAGTGTTTAAAACGATGATTATAAAAGAAAACGAATTCTACAATTTGTAATATTTAAAAAGATTTTATACCATAAAATTATTTAGAAAAAAATTTGATTGTATTTTATTTTTATATTTTAATTGTCAGTTGTAACGTACAAAATTATATATTTTTTATAATTTGAAATAAAATTGTATTCTACGGTTTTTCCACTATTTTTGTTTATTAGCAAATAGTTCTTACACATATTTATCTGAAATTACTAATAACGGGAAAGTTCAATTTATCCGGTGGTCGAGTTTCTCGATATCTTTAAATATTTATTTAAATAATATCTAAACGATATCTTTAAATATTCATTTTACAAAAAAATATATTCCGATTATCTAATAAGGATAAATAATAAATACATTTTATATATACAAATAATCAGAATCTTTGCAAAATATATCTAATAATCAATTTCAGATGTATATACGCCGTAGGATATAATAATCGACAATAAACCCATAATATCCTTCCATTTTCGGTTAGATATTCTTACTGGAAAAAATAAAAACATATTTCGCTTTATTTGAAAAAAAACAATATTTCGATAGCTTCTGCTATTAGGATTACAAAAAAATGTTTAAAAATTTCGATTCTTATATTTTATGCAAAAATACAAGCCTTCATTTCTACTTAGCCATTTGGTTGGAAAATTTGAGGTCCACGAAACTATATTAGGTCATGTACCAACTTTTTTGATTGACACCTGTTTGAAGAATAGAATAATTAAACAGCTTAACCAAGACTAAGGAGATTAAGGAGAAATTAACCACTAAATTCGATAATCCGTGGAATTGAGCATTTGGGTGAAGTAACGACACTCCGAACAATCAAAAATAGGTCGTCAAGATAACGAAGCAACCTGACAACTCCATCAATACTATTGATAAAAGAATTTCCCCAATTTCTCATGTATAACTCGGACAATACAGGAACAAGAGGGTTGCCCGTTGCCAATCCATCGATCTGATCCCACGTTACAGATTCAAAAATGAAATGACAACGACCAGTACACATAACAAAGAGATCATGCAAATATTCTTGGTCAAGAACCTAACAAATTGGGTTAAGAGCTAGTATATCAACCACAATATTTATAGCGTCAAAGAGCGGAACATTAGTGTAGAGGGAGGTGATGTCAGCTGTAAATAGTGAATATTCAAGAGCGTTGTGAGCAGGATAACGAGAAGTGAGGTCCATCTTTAATGCATGAGAATGGTATGACATCTTCTATGTCATTCCGTTGATTTTGAAAATGCATATATTTTATCATTTGAAAGTAACTTGTTATCTCGCATTATTCAAGAAGCGTATTTTATTAAAAAAAAAGAACCTAATTTAATGCTTAATAATAAATCCGATTACAACCTTAAATTAAATTATAATTAATTATTCCAATATTACATTATTTCAATTTTTTCAATTCGTTTGTTTTTTCTAATTGTATTATTATTTTGTTTCGGTTAAGATTAAATTATAATTTATTACTCTATTTTAAAATTTATTTTATTATTAAATTCGTATTTTTGTGTCACTTATTTTATGATTTTAATTTTAATATATATGGAATTAGGGGCCAGTACCTGATAGAATAGCAGTTCCTCCTGGTGACCTATTATCTCTAATCCTTATTCTGATACAACGTCTGTTATTTATTAGTCAATTCATAAAAATGACGTTTATTTTAAATTTTATTTTTTATTTTATTTTTTATTTTTTAACTTGATTTAAATTATAGAAAATCTAAAAACAATTTTTAATTTTATTATTTAATTATTAAATTTTGATTTAGCATTATTATGTTTTTTTATGTTATAATTATATTAAATACGTAGACTCAGTTAGTTAATTTGATCAGTTGATCTTGGCCCCGCTGCTATGTTGGGCAGAGGAGTTAGGGGCCGAAACCTGATAGCATAGCAGTTCCTCCTGATGACCTCTAATTCTTATTCTGATACAACGTCTGTTATTTATTAGTCAATTCATAAAAATGACGTTTATTTTAAATTTTATTTTTTAACTTGATTTAAATTATAGAAAATCTAAAAACAATTATTTAATTTTATTATTTAATTATTAAATTTTGATTTAGCATTATTATGTTTTGTTTATTTTATAATTATATTAAATACGTAGACTCAGTTAGCTGATTTAATTTGTTCTACTGACAAAGACCTGTGGACTTTGTTTTTCCGGTAATATGACCCAAAAAAATTTTTTGTATTTCAGAAATACTGAAAGCTGAATATCTTTATCATTAATTATAATTTAATTAAACATTGAAATCAGATTTATTCTTAAGAATTAAATTAGTTTCTTTTTGGTTTAGATTAAATTATAATTAATTATTATATTCTTACATTATTTTAATTATTCGAATATTTTATCACTAATTTTTTGTTTTTGTTTTTATTTTGTCTTATCATTTTGCTATTTCCTTTAACTTTTTATTTGTTTTAAAACTTATGATGTTTTGTTTTTCCGTATTTTTTCTTTTTTAATAGAAATGCGGGGGGGGGGCACATCAATGCTTGTACTTTTGCATGTTAAAAACAATTTATTTAAAACAATTATATCAATGACGATAAGTCTTAAATGATAAAACCATCTTATCACTTTTAAGCAAAATATACCTTGGCCATATCGCTAATCCAGCTATGTACTTGATCGACTAACTTCACAGGTGTATATATGGCAGGACACACACCCAGTTTTTCTTGAATTGATTCTAAAATTTGAAACTTTATAAAACTTTTTGCATTAATAAGAAATTTGCCGAACGAATAAAATCGAACTTTTTATTAAAAGATTTTAACTTGTGATTTAAAGTGTATTTCATGTATCATATTATAAAAAATATTATATATATTTGTATTGTATATACAAATATTTGTATTGTATATATTTATATTGTATTATATTATATATTATATATCATTTATAAATATTATATATGTAGTATATATATGCATGTACTTAGGCACTTATATACAAACGGCAGAACGCGAGCCGGATCCGGCTCGTCAAACATTTTTATCATGTCCGCAACAAGAATATTATTCGTACAAGAATAAGGGACAAGCATCTAGAAAACTCGATGAAATTTGAAGTAATATAAATGTTAAAATTCATAATCTTGTTGTTAAAGTAAAAAATAATTATTTTCATTATTTCATAAAACCGGTTTTGCATGACAGCAAAATTATTACATTTATAATAATATTTATAATTATTACATTTATTTACGATTATTACATTTACGTTTATTTTATAATTATATTAAATACGTAGACTCAGTTAGCTGATTTAATATATAAATTAGTCCGCTCCTTCGTGTCAGAAAAATACGATTATATGACAACAAAGTGCTCAAGCTTGCACATCTCGATACTACAGTATATCTCTTGTATACCGAGAGATATATTCTGAATTATTATATTATATTTGAATTATTCTGCAGTCGAGGATATGCAAAACTTAATCATCGAAATATACTGGGCTAAGAGTACATAAAAAACGATATGACTATTTTCAAGAGCTTTTTCGAATGAAAAGGCTCTTGAAAAGACTATTTTTTAATAAAATTAATTTATTTAGAATTTTAATCAAAACCTTTTAGGTAAAAAAATTCAATGACAATATAATACAAATATACAACATATTTATAGGTACACATTGAATATTTAATTTAATTATTAATTAATTATAATTTATAATCTTTCAAATCTAATACTTAATTAGTTTTCTCACATTTTTATTAAATTTGAACAGAACAATTTAATAGAAGATGAATCGAATCGTCTATAAGAAATACTAATTAATTGAAATGCAGCTATTTCAAAAATTACGACATAAAATTATGTTTTTATATAAATTATACGCAATCCAAATATTTACAGGATATTTTATTGATATACTTATCTCTATTTAAATTATTATATATTATCTAATTATTATATATTAATTATTTAATAATTATCTAATTATTATATATAATTCTTGATTGTAAATTCTTGATTAAATATATTAAGAGGTATATCTCTTATAATCTTATAAATATAATAATTTATAATTTATTTAATGTTATAATAATTTATAATTTAACTTTATTTAAATTAATTAACTTTATTTATTTAATTTTGTTACTTTGAATAATCTTAAATTAAAGAGCATTCAAAAACTTAAGAAAAAAATTAAAATTAAATTATGAAAATATGTTTAAATTTTATATATTATCTATAAATTTATATTTTATATTATATATTTTGTATTAAAATATTATTTAAAATACCCATAATTGTAGTTTTATATCTCGGTATGTGATTTTTCTGTCGCCAGGCGTTAATGGCTGAATTTCGTGAAAAATCTGATCGATTGTTTACTGCAGCATCCGCTCGATCAGATCCGCTTCTCCTAGATTCATCGCTATCACGCTTTACAGATATGATGTGATTTTCCACATTTCTCCTGTTCAATTCAACAAGCGATTCGTTGCTCGCTTGCTTAAATAAAATAAAAACAATTTTTCTTACATAATTTTATTTAATTATTTATTTCGCATGCAAACCGTAGTATTAAAACAATTTGAAGCTTTAAACAAATATTATTTTAAACAGTAAATTAGGCATTTGGCAAATACCAATTTATTGAATTGGTATTGAATTGGCACGAAGCACTAATTCTTATTATAAATATAAAATTAAACAGAAATTGATAAATAATGATTTAATAATTAATTAAAAATATTAATTGTGGTTTTTTGGAATAAATTAAAAAGTTGAATTGTACTTTTTAAGACTGAATATGAAAAGATTAAAAAGTTTTACAAATGAAATGAATATATGCGGTGGTCATTTATTGATAAATGCATTTCATTTTGCAATCTTAATTTATTAAGTTGGGCAAATCTTTTAGTCGGGTAAATTTAATCAATGTCTCTGGTGATCGGTAGAGGAATATAAGCTGTGCAAATAGTTGTTCCTCATATCGAAATAATCGTCTTTCTCTCACAAGACGAACATCTGAGCACAGTTGGAGCAATGAATCAACGTTCGGTATTTCTATAAACATTATTGTAGTGGAAACTTCACACAAACTTATAAATGAATCACATATTAATTTATTAATATTAAATGAATCATTATTAGTGTTTCGTTTAAACAAAAAAATAAGTTTTATATTTTTTTATAAAAGCTGCGATTATTTTGAAGATTAAACATATTTTGATTATTATAAAATCAGCACGTATAATCTAAAATTTATTTTGCTCAATGCGAAATAGTTCTTGAAAATTTCAAAGCAATATTTAAAGTAAAATATAAAAATTAAACATAGAAAATAAAATTATAATATAAAATTAAACAGAAATTATTATTAATTATAATACATAAATTACAATAAAATGTTGACTATAAAGATGACTAATTGTTGACTAAAAACATAATTATTTTATTATTTATAAAATTATTTTATTGTTATAAATTAATTATAATTTTTGCAAAATTAGAATCAAATTAGAAATCCGAATAATTAATCAGAAGATAAATGAAATGCTTCACAATGTAAAGTTAAACTTTACATCATAAGAAAGATATAAAGAAGCTATAAATAAGTCATAATCGTAAGTGAAGACTTCGTAATCTTTCATCGTAAGTGAATCGACGACAAATAAATTGATTAGATTATTATTTAAATATTATTATGATTATATTATTATAATTATTATTTAAATATTATTTATATAAGCAACAACTTTAAATACAATATTACCACTGTAAATACATAGTTTAGACTATAATATAACAGCTTCTATAAGTTAAAAAAAGACAAAATTATTAAATTACCGTTTTTTAAATGTCGTTTTTTAAATTATTCATAATTAATGATAAATTTAAAAATTAAACAGATAAAATAAGTGAAATAGTTTTGAAAATAGCCGTAATTAAATAATTGAGGTGAATTTTGACTTAAGAGTAAAGTTTCTTCGAAAGTAAATTAAAACGCCAACCTCTTTATTATTTTCAAAGGCATTTTTATACTTTGTTAAAACTAAAACGCCTCTTTTTCCATGAAGTTGTACATAATCCAATGTGTCATCCTGAAAATATAAATGGATTGTAAAGAATTATTCTTATATATGTAATCAATTCACAAGTTGTTGATGAAACCACATTTTATAAGCATACAAATGAAATTAGCCGTAATTATAAGCATACAAATGATATACTAAAGTGTAGCTTGACGACAGTTTAACAAAAAGTGATAGCTTTTGTCTATGATATTATACAATATTTTATATGTCATAATATAACATATAATCTTCCCTCAAATGTTCCTGCATCATCTTCATATGTACAATTTAAAAAAAACGTTTATTCACATTTATACGAAATCGTAATTTATAATTTTTTTGTCATTTTAGTGGGCTTGTAAGTGACTCATAGTCCCATTTGCCACTTTGTTCAACTTATAAACAATAAATATAAAACAATAAAAAAATTTAATAATAAAATAATAAAATTTAATAAAATTAAATTTTAATAATAAAATAAAATTTATAAAATTTGTAAATTTATAAAATTTACAGTATACACTAAATCCATCTTCAATTTTCGATATAGTTTTAAAAGAACGAAAATTTTTTTCTCATTATTTAAAAGTACAATATTTCTATATTTCTACAAAAATTTTTCGATATTTGTATACAATATTTTTGAAATTACGGTCCAATTATATCTTGCTTCGCCTAAATGGTCTTATTCAACATTTACAAAATAATAAATAATATTTGTTTACTAAAAAGATAATTATTTTATTATTTATAAATTAATAATAATTAATTTATAAATTTAATATTTTTATTATTTTTTAATTTCTAAAAAATAATTAGTAATTATTAATCAGTAATTATTAATTAATTAAGCTACCGAACGTAACTATTTTATATTTTAGGAAATATAAAAGTATTTTTCTTGCTATAGTCGCATTGCTAAACTTCAGGTATCTAACAAGAACATGTACAATTTTTAAGCAAATGTTCTCCACCATTTGTTATCACTGACTGATATAGTGTTGCACATCGATAACAAATAAAACGGCATAACTGAGTGTAAGTATATTGTACGATACTCAAACTAATATAAGAATTATTAAAAACCATTTTTATGAAAAGAACTGGTAGGTTATCGTGATTCGGCCATTATTCATTAAACAAACATAGTAGCGGGACCACATATATGTTGACGACGTATTTCCTCAGTTATAGTATCCTAGTAATATAGATACATAAAAAATGTCTTAATTAAATTATTTAAATGATTTTGAAGAAAGATAATATCGTTACAAATTGTTGCAGTTCTTAAAATTTCATTATTTAATGTATTATATTTGATATTATATGGTATGCAGGAATGCTCATGCAAAAATATGTTTCTTGTAAATATGTCATCTTTACGATATAAATTAAAAGTAGTTTTAATTGATGTTAATTTAATGCTCATATCAAGATATATACTTTCTTTATCATTAATATTAGTTTTATTAAGAATGAGGCTACCTGGATAAATTTGTTCGCTTATTGAATAAAAATTTCTAGAATAAAATACACATATATCATCAATGTATCGAAACATATATTTCATATATTTATATTGTTTAGATTTAGTTTTTACGCAGTTATGAACAAATTCATATTCTATAATGCTTAAAAATAAGTCAGCTTTAATTGGGCTACAATTACCTTCAATTGGAACACCTTTTATTTGTCTAAACATTATATATTTATAATAATATTATACATTTTATTATACATTTATAGAAATGCGCTATTCAAATATTTTTTAAAATAACATAATTTAAATCAAAGTCAAAAGCTTTAATAGAATTTTAAAAAATCTTCAATTGAAAGAATTAAAAGAATTAAATTAATTTTGACCATGCACTGATTAATTAATTTGTTAATTGCATTAAATAATTTAATTATTGAAGAAATTTAAATTTAAATTTAAATTTTAAATTTAAAATTACCAAAGAAAATCGTTTATATAGGACTACTTTGTTGCTCTACTATTTTCTTTCAAAGAATTCATATTTTCTTTTTGGATACATAATGAGGCACTTTTTGCGATTTTAAAGCTAATGTCTTTGCGAATCAATCGAATTTCATCTGCATATGCCGATAGGTTATATATTATTAATATATAATTAATATATAATTAATCAAAAATATATTCATCCTGATCTGTATTTAATTTTTTTAAATATCCAGGAACTATCAGGTATATTTGAACGACAACAAAAATCATTTTGATATTTCGCTACTAACTACTAGCATTTTAGAAAATTTTTTTCATGCTATATTCTTTACGTGGTTATCGTGGAAAATCTTGCATGAATCGGATTGTTTAAAAAATTAAATAAAAAAGTAAAATATCTAGCAACTATAAGGTATAGTTGAACGACAACAAAAATCATTTTGATATTTCGCTAGTAACTACTAGCATCTTCAGAAAACATCTGAATATGCTATATAATTTTTACAATATTTTGTTAATTTTCTGAAGATGCTAGTAGTTACTAGCGAAATATCAAAATAATTTTTCTTGTCGTTCAACTATACCTTATAGCTGCTGGATATTTTAATTTTTTATTTATTTTTTTTAACAATCCGATTCATGCAAGATTTTCCACAATAACCACGTAAAGAATATAGCATGAAGAAAATTTTCTAAAAATGCTAGTAGTTAGTAGCGAAATATCAAAATGATTTTTCTTGTCGTTCAAATATACCTGATAGTTCCTGGATATTTAAAAATATAATTAATTATATATTAATTTTGATCTTTACTTAATAATATAATGTATATTATTTTGTTTAATAATATATAATGTATAACATTGCTATAAAATAAAACTCAAATTAAAAACTCTTATTAAGAGTTTTATTAAAACTCTTAATAAGAGTTTTAATAAAACTCTTATTAAAACTCAAATTAGTTAATTAAATGACCTTATGTTCATTTAATTATAGTCATTTTATCGTTGAAGACTGGCAAGGTAGGGAATTTATTTAATCATGATCATTTGAATACTTTATGAAAAAATTAACCTTTCATGATGGAAATGCTAAATATTTTATGATTCAATATTTTACGAATAAATTAATATAAAATATATACCTTTTGTTAAAATCGAAATAAGAGATCATTAAATAGAGCTTCTATGTTGTTAGTTTCAAAACGTATTATTTGATCCGGCTTATCAGTAATACCAAATACATACAAGGGTACATACCTGATAGTTCCTGGATTATAATGTATACTATTTTGTTTAATAATATATAATGTATAATATATTTGTAAATATAAATATATTATATTTATTATATTTTTTATCATATTTTTAAAAATCCAGGAACTATCAGGTATAGTTAAACGACAAGATTATATTTATTATATTTTTTATTATATTTTTAAATATCCAGGAACAATCAGGTAAAGTTGAACGACAACAAAAATTATTTTGATATTTCGTTAGTAACTACTAGCATCTTCAGAAAATTTTCTGGATGATTAAAATAATTTTTGTTATCGTTTAACTATACCTGATGGTTCCTGGAAATTTAATAATAATAAATTTTTACATTTTAAAAATAATTGATATATTTTATTGTATAATTTTGTTAGCAATAAAATGATAAAACACTTGGCCATTAAAAAATTGACAATGAAAATAATGGGTTTATAAAGTTAAATAATGGGTTTAGTAAGATTAATAAGAATTTTTATATTAACAATATAAAAATTCTTATTTATATTAATAAGATTTTAGTAATTTAAGAAGTTTGTTTAATAAATTTTTATAAAATATTGTTAACATTTAAAATCATAAATGCACAATAATTATATATTTCTAAATTATACAAAATTATTTTAAACAAAAAATTGATTTTGTTTAAACAAAATTAAAAGGAGAACATAAATTCTTAATAATTTTTTTAAATTTAACGACTTAATTATAATATTTATATTAAAATTATATTATATTTATATTATAATGTTTATATTAACAATATCTACATTTAAATGTAAATCGAAATCACCCATCTAACAATTTTTAGTTTGTATTGATTGATATTAAGTAATTGAAATAAAGGCAAAGGAAAAAAACATAATTTGACTTGTATTTTTATAATTAAATGAGATTTTAATAATATTTTAAAAGTCATATTGTAGTATTAAAATTAGAAATAAAATGCAGAAAAAGATTGCGTTAAAATAATTTAAAAGAAAGAATTGTAATTGTTCATTCAAAAGAACGAAATCATTCGAAATTTTGTATTTCAGTTTTTGTTTTACAATTTTAGGACTTAATTATTCATATAAATAAAGGCATGGAATAGTGCAAATAAACGCACACAAATGTTTAAAAATGTGAAAATTGTCTTACCATTTCGGTGCAAACCTATCGAGTATAAATAGCCATCTAGAATTGACAAATTAAAATTAAATTTAAATTCGTATTTAAGAGAATAATATAATTTAATAATGTTATAAGAATAATAAAATAGCTTAAATCACAATCAAATATGAGTATTTGGATAAGTTAAAATATTTTCATAAAAAAAGTAAAATATATTGTTCTACTCATTGATATTTTTTATTAAATCTACGCAAAATATTGAAAAAACCAACAAGATCTTATTAAAATAACAACTAAATGAAAAAATTTAAATCGTTCACAAAAGTATCAGGTTTCTTATACAAGAATTTCTAGACGATATTGTGAATTTTAGAACAGGATCAAAAATCAAATTTATTTTTATATTTCGATAGCTGCTGCTAAAATTATCATAAACAACGTAAAATTATCTAGCAGCATCTATCAGATTAGGAAAATCAATTAGGGTTTGCTGATCATGCTCCAAAATCAAAAATAAAGAAATGGATCAAGATCAATTTATATAAATAATTTTTTCAATAAGTGAATAAATATATGCAGGTAGCCTTATTCTTAATAAAACAAATATTGATAATAAATAAAGTATATATCTAGATCTAAACATTAAATTTACAAAAAACTCATTAGCAAAAAATTAAATGAAAACATTACAGTTTATGTAATTTTTTATTTTTTTTCATTACAGTTATACATTTAACTCTAATAATTTTTATTCAAAAAAATTTTTGAATAAAAAAAACTAATCATGTATATTAGTTAAACTATATCATTTAACTAATATACAGTTATACATTTAATAATTTTTATTCAAAAAATGAATAAATTCATTCAGGTAGCCTTATTCATAATACTAATATTGATGATAAAGAAGGTACATATCTAGATATGAACATTAAATTAACATCAATTAAAATTACTTTTAATTTATATCGTAAAGATGACATATTTAAATTTACAAAAAACATTTTTTCATTAGCATTCATTAATACAATATTATATTAAATATAATACATTAAATAATGAAATTTGAAGAATTACAATATGTAATGCTATTGGCTTTATTAAATAGTAGTCATAACACCATTTTAGTATTAATTCCACTGAAGAATTTTTATAGCATATAAAGAGAATAAATTTTTAAATACTTACAATTTTAGTAGGTCTAAACAAATATAGATTCAGCAGGCATTAGAGAAACATTAGAAAAATTAATTAAACTTATATTCGGAAATAGATATACATGTTAAAATAACTGTAACGCCTATCATAAAATCGAATTAATAGAAGGCATATATATTTAGATAAATCAAACGATTAAACTATAAAACCTTAAAACTATACACACATAATAACTACAACGCATATCTAACGAAATTAAACAATTAAATAAATATAAATATATGGATAAAATTAAATTAATAGAAGCCTTAAATATTCTGATCAATCAAAATTATTTAAAAGTAGGGGCATGTATATTTAGACAAATGAAAAGTGTTCCAATGATAGCTAATAGAATTCCCAATTATAGCTGACTTATTTTTAAGCTTTATAGAATATGGATTTGTTCATAACTGTGTAAAAACTAAATCTAAACAATATAAATGTATGAAATATATGTTTCGATATATTGATGATATATGTGTATTTAACTCTAATATTTTTTATTAAATTAGCTTGTAAATTTATCCAGAAAGCCTTATTCTTAATAAAATTAATATTAATGATAGAGAAAGTATATATCTAGATATGAACATGAAATAAACAAATAATTTTTATTCAATTAGTGAACAAATTTATCCAGAAAGCCTTATTCTTAACAAAACCAATATTAATGATAAAGAAGGTGTATATCTAGATATGAACATTAAATTAACATTAACTAAAACTACTATTAATTTATATCGTAAAGATGACATATTTAAATTTACAAGAAACATATTTTTGCATGAGCATTCATGCATACCATATAATATAAAATATAATACATTAAATAATGAAATTTTAAGAATTGCAACAATATGTAATGATATTGGCTTTCTTCAAAATCATTTAAATAATTTAATAGATGCATATTTTAAACTAGGTTACTATAAAAATGACATTAAGCAGAAAATAGTAAATAGAAAATAGAAAATAGAAAATCCACACAATAATATAAAAAATAAAATTAAATCATTAGCGGAAAATTTTAATGGATGGATAATAATATACTTTATGTTAGAATAAGATGCACTAGATAATCAAATTTCATAAGAGGACATACATTATCACGTGTTTGTCCCTGTTTCTATGTTGGGACGAGGAATAGTTGTGAAACCTAATAACATAGCAGTTCCTCCTGATGATTTATATTCGTTATCACATAGAGTTTTTGTTTATTAGTCAATTCCTAAAAATTGTCTTTTAATTTTAATTTTAAATTTATATAAATTAAATAAAATCTTATATGACAATTATTTACATGTAATTTTTTTATTATTTAAATAATAAAAACGGATTAAAGGATTAAACAGATTAAAGTATTCAAAATAATGTACTAATCAGTTATTTAAAAGGATTAATAGTAAATTGTGATAATTTATTTATTAATTTAACTGATTACATTTACATAACATAATTGAAATAATTTTAGTTTTATGTAGAATTAATGTCTTGCATTGGGTGGATTTTATTGGACAGACATACTTATATCAGATATTATACATAGCAATCAAGAATTGAATGTGTGTCAATTAAAGTAAGCTATCACGGCTTTTCAATTCAAGCAAGCTGTGTCCTAAGGGACATTACTTGATTTATGATCAAGTTCAAGCAAGCTGTGTCCTTGATTTATGATCAAGCAAGTTTCGCACACTCCTAGCATAAAAATACACGAACGTGCAAGTATGAAATACAAACATGAACGTGCAATCATGAAATACATATCTTTGGACATGTTTCTGATTAAATGTAAACTGTCACCAGATTAGTGTACTTAAATGTAATTACTAGTTTTGTATTCGCATTGATATAAAGATTCTCAAATAGCGCAAGATTACTGAAGATATTTGAAAATATACATATTATAAAATATGTATATCTCAAATATACATCAATTGAAATTTTTAACTGACATAGTTTGATTACCCACATAGCATTGATGAAATAAATTATTTATTTCAATATTTCGGCAAATATATTTATTATATATTATTAATAATATTAATAATATAAATATTATTTATTTCAATATTTCGGCTATATATACCATTTAGCATATACCTACTAAATGGTGTTTTAGCAACACCATATATATATATATATATATATATATATATATATATATATATATATATATATATATATATATATATATATATATATATATATATATATATATATATATATATATATATATATATATATATATACTAAATGGTGTTGCTTGATAGACTGGACTTCGATTCACGACTTTCAGTCACCATGTCACTTCTAGACGACCACTTCAGCATCGAAATGATGAGTACCCGGCAACACTCATCAGTAGAATTAATGTAGAATTAATGTAGTATCTTACTTTATATATATTCGTTCAGTTCATTTGTTCAATCCGTTAGTTCTGTTCGTTCAGTCCGTTTAATTTATCCAATCTTCAATATATTTAATATTGAATATTATATTAAATATATTCAATATATTTTATATAAATTACAACATTCATCAGACGTAGCTCATGTTCTAAGTTCATGCCCAAATGCCCCGACCTAATAAGATAATTCCTCATAAATTCATTGAGTAAATTCAACAAAGATATTAAAGTGTTTGTCGCATTTAAAATATAATACAATATTTATTTTATTTCTTAACTATTTTATTAATAAATAGTTATTTCTTAATTATTTCTGAACTATTTACTTCGTCTCCATCCCATCCCAATCTCCCTCTCCTCACCTAATCCTCCCGGAACTCTTTCATCTTCTCTCTGTCTCACCTTCCGAAGTCTCACCCGTCCTCATGTCCTTGCAAAACAAAACCTCACCTGCCGATATCCTGCCTTCCCCATACTTAAATCCATATGCTAATCAATATCCCCTTCCCTCACCACCTTATTTAACTCGCCCCTCCACAGTCGTATCTTCTTTTACAATGGAAATATTAATTACTACATATAATTCAATATATTTAATTTAGATTTAATTTAGAGCGTAAAACATAATGTATCAACTGGAAATGAATTTACTGACGATATGGAATGAAAACTTGACCTTAAATCACGCATGATTTTTTACGAAAAACGAGATCTGATGCGAAATATCACTCACCATAAATTTATTGACTAAAACTGCTCCGTTGCAAAGATGTTTACGTGTTTGTCGCGTTTAAATACAATACCTCGTTTCTAAATGGAATGTATAAAACCGACAGACAATAAGTAAAATAGGTCATCAGCAAATGTTAACAACGAAAATGAAATGTACTATTTCACGCTATGTAAAATACTCTAAATACATTGTTGTTGACCAACAAAAATGCACTATGTTGAAATTTAAACTGTTTAAAATGTAATTAGCAAATAAAACAGTCAAGACTTCTAACACTTAAAATTTAATCAATACATCCTGATCTGTAATTAAAGTTTTAACTATCCAGGAATAATATATTATTAAAAAAATGATATACATAATGTTATTAACTAAAGATCAACATTAATATATAATTAATTATCTTTTTAAATATCCAGGAGCTATCAGGTATATTTGAACGACAAGAAAAATCATTTTGATATTTCTCCAGTAACATAAAATTTTATGTTAATTTCTAAAGATGCTATTTTCTCAAAGAATTACATCCCTCGTATGTATTTGGTATTACTGATAAAGCTGGATCAAAAAATACGTTTTGAAACTAACAACATAGAAGCTCCATTTAATGATCTCTTATTTCGATTTTAACAAAAGGTATATATTTTATATTAATTTATTCGTAAAATATTGAATCATAAAATATTTAGCATTTCTATTATAAAAGGTTAATCTATTTGTTAGTATTCAAATGGCCATGATTAAATGACAATAATTAAATGACCATAAAGGTCATTTAATTAACTAATTTGAGTTTTAATGCAATACGTGTATCAATAATGATTAAAGATTGCTCCATATTACATAATAATATATAATGTTAGTATATTATTTATAGTAATGTTATTATATATAATTAAACAAAATAATATACATTATACATTATTCAGGTATAGTTATTATTATCAAAAATTATTTTAATCACCCAGAAAATTTTATGAAGATGCTAGTAGTTACTAGCGAAATATCAAAATAATTTTTGTTGTCGTTCAACTATACCTGATAGTTCCTGGATATTTAAAAATTAAAAATAAATAATCTAAACGTAAAACCTAGTTACAAGCAGCTCAATAGTCGCTCTCTGATTTATAACCATACATGCTGGGAAAACAAACTTAAATTAAAATTATCCCATGTAATTTAATTATTAATTAATAAATATTACTAATTATATTTACTATTAATTGGAATTATATGATATGCAAACTAGTATTAAATTGAATATTAAATTGTTGATGAAACCACATTTTATAAGCATACAAATGAAAATAGCCGTAATTATAAGCATACAAATGATATATTAAAGTGTAGCTTGACGACAGTTTAACAAAAAGTGATAGCTTTTGTCTATGATATTATACAATATTTTATATGTCATAATATAACATATAATCTTCCCTCAAATGTTTCTGCATCATCTTCATATGTACAATTTAAAAAAACGTTTATTTACATTTATACGAAATCGTAATTTATAATTTTTTTGTCATTTTAGTGGGCTTGTAAGTGACTCATAGTCCCATTTGCCACTTAAAAAAATCTTTTATTCTTAAATATAATGTTTATATTTAAGATTTTTTATATTCTCTGTTTTATAACCATACATGCTGGGAAAACAAACTTAAATTAAAATTATCCCATGTAATTTAATTATTAATTAATAAATATTACTAATTATATTTACTATTAATTGGAATTATATGATATGCAAACTAGTATTAAATTGAATATCATCTAACAATTTTTAAGTAAATTGACAATGTTTTTTATGAATTAATTCAAATTAAAATTATTCCATGTAATTTAATTATTAATTAATAAATATTACTAATTATATTTACTATTAATTGGAATTATATGATATGCAAACTAGTATTAAATTGAATATCATCTAACAATTTTTAAGTAAATTGACAATGTTTTTTATAAATTAATTCAAATTAAAATTATTCCATGTAATTTAATTATATTAATTAATAAATATTGCCTAATTATATTTACTATTAATTGGAATTATATGATATGTAAACTAGTATTAAATTGAATATCATCTAACAATTTTTAAGTAAATTGACAATGTTTTTTTATAAATTAATTCAAATTAAAATTATTCCATGTAATTTAATTATTAATTAATAAATATTGCCTAATTATATTTACTATTAATTGGAATTATATGATATGCAAACTAGTATTAAATTGAATATCATCTAACAATTTTTAAGTAAATTGACAATGTTTTTTATAAATTAATTCAAATTAAAATTATTCCATGTAATTTAATTATATTAATTAATAAATATTGCCTAATTATATTTAGATATGTAAACTAGTATTAAATTGAATATCATCTAACAATTTTTAAGTAAATTGACAATGTTTTTTATGAATTAATTCAAATTAAAATTATTCCATGTAATTTAATTATTAATTAATAAATATTACTAATTATGGAACATTTGAGGGAAGATTATATGTTATATTATGACATATAAAATATTGTATAATATCATAGACAAAAGCTATCACTTTTTGTTAAACTGTCGTCAAGCTACACTTTAGTATATCATTTGTATGCTTATAATTACGGCTAATTTCATTTGTATGCTTATAAAATGTGGTTTCATCAACAACTTGTGAATTGATTACATATATAAGAATAATTCTTTACAATCCATTTATATTTTCAGGATGACACATTGGATTATGTACAACTTCATGGAAAAAGAGGCGTTTTAGTTTTAACAAAGTATAAAAATGCCTTTGAAAATAATAAAGAGGTTGGCGTTTTAATTTACTTTCGAAGAAACTTTACTCTAAAGTCAAAATTCACCTCAATTATTTAATTACGGCTATTTTCAAAACTATTTCACTTATTTTATCTGTTTAATTTTTAAATTTATCATTAATTATGAATAATTTAAAAAACGACATTTAAAAAACGGTAATTAAATAATGTTGTCTTTTTTTTAACCAAAAAAAATATAAATCAGGATTTCGTAGAAATGTAAATAAACATTTTTTAAATTGTACATATGAAGATGATGCAGTAACATCTGAGGAAAGATTGTTCCACAGTTTAGGCCCTGCGATCGAGTATGATCGATGCGCAATGAGCGATAAATGACGTGGAACATACAATCTTGATCTTGTAGAATGACTGCGAAGCGAAATTGAAGTTATGGATTTACTGGATAATGTAGGTAAGATGAGCTGTAAAGGGGCGTTGGCATTTATGATATTTCACAAAAAGCATGCTGGTTTAAACCACGTTATGCGGTTCGTGATGTCTAGCTAAGACAACGAATTAGAATAACGCGATATGTGATCGAATTTCCTTAAGCGAAAATAACTCTAACGGCCGAATTTAGAATACTTTGCAAAGATTTAAGCGATGATTTCGGATAATTAATAAGACTATTATTTACTATTAATTGGAATTATATGATATGCAAACTAGTATTAACTATTTTTAAGTAAATTGGCAATGTTTTTACTAATTTGTAATTAATTTAAATTGTAAGATCGCCTATTAATTCCTTGTATGAACAAGCACTACTAAGTAGATTTAATGAAGTAACTCTCGAATCAGCGCAGATTTTATGAGTTCCTGAAATAATGCTTTGAACTCATCACGGACAATGCGGTATCTTAAAATTTATGCATAGGTTTCATATCCTAAAGAATTTTTAGCTTTCCAAAATAAATATTCATGTTGGTAAGGCGTATTGCTACCGATCAAAATAACTCAGATTAATATGAAACTTTAGGTGTAAGAGAAAACACACCGGAATGCATCCTTCTCAACAGCCCGGGTATACCACTACACGACAGTGTCGAGCTAAACAAATTAAAAAATGTCAAAAGTTAAATTTCCGTAATTATTTTTTACCATTCAATAAAATCGTATGATAAGGAATTACTTTAGTCCATTTTATTATATCCACTATCAATAAGACAAAATTCCAAAACTTGTGACAGTGTGGCGATAGGTAAGAACTATTTCCAAACTACTAATGCATCCTACAAACGAAACGCGTGTCTCATCGCATTTGATTAGGTATGATTGCAATTCATACTTCAAAGTAAGTATAATTTATTCTACTTTTCAACTAAAACATTTTGAAAGATTATCAACACATTTTTCGTCATTGTGGGATCACCCATTATCACATTTTTGATCTAGCACTACTGAGTAGAATGAAGTTTCTCATTATAGTGAATACATTCACTATCTCAGTGAATATTGGATGATATTCAATATTCTGGAAGTTACTATATAATACTAAATTTTCTAGAGTATTTATTTCGGCAGATCTCTCGCTTGCTGAACGTGAAGCGTATAAACCTCTATGTGATAAGCGTACAGCGAACCCCTAATGTAATTATTTCCTCGACTAATTACATTATTCGAGGAATTAGAATAGTGAAGGTCCAGCAAAGATCGAATATGAATGAAAAGACAGCAAACCTGGTAAGCTCTATCGAGACCATATGACTATCACAAATATCACAAAAAGTTCCCGTATCAGAAAATTCAACATTGTTGAGACTTGTACATCATAGCATGGAACGTCTCCAATGTCTTATATGAGAAGGTGTGTCGGCTTATTTTTTTGCGGTTTGATGTAGTAGTACTTTGTGATATTCTTTGGACTTCCAGTCTCGCTACCGAGACCATACATTTGGCCATAACTGCGGGGATAGGTCCTCGTAATATACCGTATGGCGGTGTTCTTGTAGCTATTAATAAGTTTTTCTGTAATTGGTATTGTCATTGCTCGGATAATGCAATTTGCCTATTGACTCCTTTTCTAGTTATTATTGGTTGCTATTTTAGCCCTTGCATGTCCGCTCCCGACATTATAGATGAATTTCTCAGCTAATTCAGAAAACTCCGACTTCTAAACCTATGATCATAGCGTGTGATTTTAATGCAACATCTGAACTGTCTCTTCCAATAAAGTTACAACTTGTAAATTATTTTTTAGATTTTAATTTAGTACTTTAAGCTCCGATGGAGGGTTGATCCTATGAATATCATAACGAAAAAAACTGTATAGATTTAATTTTTGCAAATATAGAAGTTCGCAATGTTTGATTAGATCTCAACTCAGAATGGTCGCTGTGTAGGAAACATAAACTTTGTATAACAATGCTCCAGATACATTCAAAAATAACTTTTAATTATGTAGAGCATGTCTCAGGAAGTAGATTAGTTCGCTTGCTATTTATTGATGTATCGTTAGTCCGTGAAGCGGAATCATTGCTTGGAGAAAGTGACCTTGATCGCAGTTACAACGTTATTCGCGATTTTCTGCTATCTGCTTGATCTTGCTTCCACGTCGATCATTATGCCAACGCATCTTTTAAAACTTCAAAAGACTAATAGCTTTAGGAAAGAAGGATCGCTTTAGCGTATTGAATCTGAATAAGATTAATAATTAATTATTATTAATTATATAATAAATATTGATAAGATTGTATATAATATATAATAATATAATTATGTAATTATATCATATACAAAAGTTTATATTACCTTAAAAAGTTTGAAAAGTAATTAACATTCTATCGCTTCACATTCTTGTGAATATTAAAAAATTCTTGATTATAACTACTATAACTACAAAATCCAAAATATCATTACATATTCGTGATAATAACTACTTACAACAAAAGATTTCAAAAATCAATTTCAGAAGAACGATACCAGAAAATCGTAATGAGAACGGGCGTAATAAGTACGGTCGTAATAAGTGCGGTCTTAATAATTACGGTCGTAATAAGTACGGTAGTAATACAGTCGTAATAAGAACTAACCAGTAAAACTTACAAGACTTGACAACAGCTTAAACACACAATTTAAAAGCATACAATATCTGTTTATCTACAAATGAGATCAAAATCTCGTAAACCACGCGGGGTAAAACGTATTAACGACTATGCTCAGCTCGAGATTGGGTGTGACTGCGATGGTTGTAATGTATGGACATTGATAAAAGTGAAACAGGTCGACCGTGAATCTTTACAGAAACGACCTTATTATTGTGGATTTTGTTGCGCTACAGTTGTTGTTGATAGCCCCGAGACCAGTAAGCAAATCATCAAGAATTCCTTTAAGTTAAGGGGCTCCAGTATCAGAATTCTACCTGATCTCAGCACTGAAGATAGAAACAGATTGAAATCTGCAAGGAACGAGCTTTAACAAAGAATTCAAAACGGTGAAAAAGATCTAATTGTGAAAAATTTTCAAGTTGTGCGGTGAAGGGTAAATACGCGATTCAGCCTCGGAATCCGTCTAACCGTTCCATCGATACTCTCCGCCGCACAGATTCGTGCATCCACCACGTAAACATCAATCCCATTTCAACACCAACAGCGGCACCTCACCACTCCCGTTACTCTCAAAATAATATTTCCGTCATGTACTCCACCTGTTTAGCATGTACAACAAATTTGACGAAATATTGTGTCTCGTTAATTCAATGAACCCAAACATCATAGCATTGAGCGAAATCTGGCTCAACAACGATATATCTGATAATGAAATCTCAATTTCAGGCTACTTTATTATACGATCGGATCGAACCGCCTCAAAAGGAGGTGAAGTTATATTATACGTCAAGCAAACGTTAACCATCATCGAGCAAAGCATTGTATCAGATGATTCATACAACGAATATTTATGGGCAACAGTATCTTCTTCTGAGAGACATAAACTAAAAATCGGTAAATTTTACCGCTCTCCGCGCTCCGCTACTGGAAAGATTGGCGTATTTTACGACATCACCTAACAAGCTTATCACCGATCATTATCCTAGGAGACTTCAATATGCCTCATGTCAATTTGAACCTATATACTTCGATACATGGTTGTGATGTTGAATCATTCAATCTCCTTGATACATTCAACGATCTCGATCTAAACCAGCATATTCACGAACCCACTAGAAGGAGGAAGCAATCATCTGTCATTTTAGACATCTGCTTATTACGAGGGGAACCCACAATTGATGAAATCTCTCAGCCCCCTATTGGCCACATTGATCATTATGTCATTAGGCTGGCGCTTTCTGTCAGTCTCTTTAAAACAGCCCCCTCGTCAAAACCCGAATTGAATCCCTTCAAAGCGAATTTCGCAAGTATGGCGCAATCTATTCGAAACATTCAATGACCTAATCCATATATAATTAGCATAGATCAGAGCTGAGGAAATTTCAAATCTAAATTGATCAATGCTCTAAATTACTTCTCCCCTTTAAAACGTCAGCGCACATCCCACAAAACTCTCATTTGGTTTGACTCGCAGATTAAACAAACGATTAAGACAAGAGACAAAATTTACAAAAAATTTAAAGAAGGGAATTGTTCTTAGACCGATTACAAGGAATTACGAAATCAAGTAACGGTACTCAAACATCAGAAACGCAGGTGCTTCAAAAAGAATTATTTTAACGTGGCAAATGCGTGCCAGCGCACGCTTACATGACCACAACGAAACAAAACTGTAAATCAGGTGTCGAGAAAGTGTGAACGGAGGAGGTGTTTGAATGTGATAAAGGAGGGGGCGCGGCGGACGTCGAGAGGGAGTTGATTCCATACGAGTGAGGCGGAGACGAGGAAGGATTGGAGACCGTAGTTGTTAAAGTAATTAGGAACGTGGAGTAAGATGGTATGGCGGGAACGCAGCGATAGTGAGGTAGGCGAGTGTCGTCTAAGAAAGGATGGTTGAAGAACTATGGGGAGCCTACAGCGATGAGACGAAAAGTTACGAGAAGGCGGAGTTTGATGCGTATGTGGATGGTGGGCCAGGAGAGTTGGGCAAGATATGTGGATGTGTGATCGACGCGACGGAGACGAAAGAGCACTCAAACGGCAGAGTTGATTATGCGTTGTAGGGGTAGGATTATGGATTTTGGAGAATTGGCGAAAAGGTTAAGGCAGTAATCGATTTTAGAGAAGAGAAGCTATATAAGAAGATACAAACAAGAATGAAAGTCGATAAGGGGCGGATACGGCGGATGTCACGGAGAATTAAGTTAGACGAGTTGATCTTGTCACGGACGAAGAGTTTAAGGAAAAGGTGATCATCGAAATGGAAGCCTAAGAAAGTGAGATTGTGTACTATGGGGATGATCGATGAGGCAAAAGATACAGTGGGAGGAGATATGTTTGGTTTACGGGGAAGGATCCATATTATTTTGGTCGTGTCGGGGTTTATAACGAGATGGAGATTGGAGAGACGTTTGTAAATAGAAGAAAGACATTTCGAGGCAGAAATGCCGATATCGTGTATGCGATGTGCGGGTGCATGAGCATATATGATGATGTCATCGGCGTATTGCATGACGTTAAAGCAGTATGGTTTGATAAACGGAGAGAGATCGCCAAGCAGAAGAGAGAAAAGCAGGGGACCTAGGACTGAACCTTGTGGGACCCCGCAAAAAATAGGGATGGGAGGGGAGGATGATGAATTAGAACAGACGCGAAAGGAACGGTCGGATAGATATGAGGCAAACCATGCTACGGAGGAGGAAGAAAATCCGTAATCATAACGAAGGCGAGAAAGGAGGACGGAGTGGTCGACAATGTCGAATGCGGAGGAGAGGTCGAGGGAGATGAGAACACTATATAGAGCCTTGTCTCGAGAAATGAGTAAGTCGTTGTAAACTTTTATGCATGCGATTTCTGTGGAGTGATTAGAGCGGAAAGCGGATTGGAAAGGAGGGTACAGATTGGATGAGGAGAGATAAGCGTTGATCTGTATTAAGATGCTTCGTTCCAAATCTTTGTCGATCATCAAAAAGATATCCCAGTAAATTGTTCAAACATACCAGCTCATTTAAATCAACTACACCTGAGATCAACTCTATATTTATGGAAACCGGTGAGCTCACATTCGATGACAAATCAATTGCCAATATTTTCCTGGATCAATTCACGCCAGTGTTCTACCTGTCAGTATTGCCCCCGAGTCTCCACAGCTCAATATCCGTGTTACGAATTTACTCCATTGGATAAATTTGAGGTACTTTACGAACTTCTGAAGCTGACACGATCAATTGCGGCAGGACCAGACAATATTCCTCCAATTCTTCTTCTGGAACTTGCACCAGTAATATATGAACCTTTCCTCACCATATTCGATTTTTCCTTGTCACAGGCTGTATACCATCATATTGAAAATGTTCTGAAACTCGACCTCTCTACAAAAAAGGTGGCCGTAATCTAGCAAGCAACTATCGGCCAATAAGTGTTACCTGCGTTGCTTGTAAAGTGCTGGAGATACTGCTTTTTAAACGAATTATCGGGCACCTAGAAGGGAATATGTTTACTGGCCAATAAACACATGTCAAAGACAACAACTCCTAGACGCGGTGTTTCTCAGGAATCGGTACTCAGTCCATTGCTCTTCCATATTTACATCAAAGAGCTTACCACAGCTATTTCGAGTCCATGTAGTTTATATGCCGACGACTTCAAAAAATTTAGCGATTAATAATCGATAACCGAGATCCAATGATACTCTAGAGAGACATTGATAATATTAAGGTCTGGTGTAATCAACGGAGACTGGTATTAAACCCCGATAAGTCAAAACATATACGCATCGGACATCTACACATCAATTCGTCATATACAATTAACGTTAGAGAAATTGAAACAGTTCCCAAATTTCAAGACCTTGGAGTGATCGTAAATAGAAGCTTATCGACCATCCCACATACCAGTCACACAGTTGCTAAATGCCGTCAAATTTTAGGAGTTATTAGAAGGACCATTGGCTAGCTTGACGCATCCAGTTTTAAGTTAATTTACAATGCTTATGTCTTATCTTTAATCAGATACGCTTCACCTGCCTGCCAACCTCAAACTACGACAGAGATGAACCTGTACGAATCCATATTACGCAAGGTCACACATCTTATACCCACCCAACGCAAGCTCTCATTCCTTTTTCGACTCCACGCACTTGGTGTGACCACAGTGAAGAAATTTTTAAAGTCATCTGATTTAATGTTTGTGTGGACAACGCTTAATGTTCTAAAAGGACAGAGGGAACATGTTTGTCGTAAACTGTTCGAACTTCGAAATTCAAACAGATTGATTGAGGGAACATCACCTCACGTTAAAGACCCACACTTGTCCACGAAGAAGATTTAACACAATTGTCAACCGAACGTGGAAAAGCTGGAATAAGCTACCAAGTCAAGTGGTTTCGGCCTCTAGTATTTTGTCTTTCAAAAAGACTGAAAAATGTACTAACTTAGAACAATCGGATGTTCATTTATATTTGTGTTTTTACCCATGTACCCAGCCTGTACGAGCTTTTTTGCGGCTGTTGTATTTAATAATAATATCTTATGCTCACAAACCAGCAACGTCGAATCAGTCATGTTAACCAAATATCATTGTAAATGAACAGAGAGTATGCGAAACATCATCTTATGGTTGTAACAGCCTCTCCACCGAGGTCACTATCAGAAATGATGACTTTGTAATATGCCCAAGCAGTAACTAAAAATCCACTAACTAAAAATACACTAACTAAAAATCCACTAAATAAATGATTAAATAATTATTAATAATTGTTCAATCACTTAAACAATTTCTTAAATTGTTTAAGTGATACCGGGTTTTCCTTGGCTTCTTTGGTCTATTTACCATTTTTCTAGGAAATTTTATTTTTTTTTAAATATTGACGATGTTCTCTTGCAGATCTCTCCTCTCTTTGGCACGTTAAAGTGTGTCGGTGTTGCTATTTAAAGAGAGGCTAACATCATCAGTATCAATTTTTTCATATTTTTGAAGGTTTCGTTCTGTCTCATTTCTATGAGTTCCTTGAGCTCTCCGATTTCAAGCTTTAGATCACTAACCTCGTGTTTGTCTGATTCGTGGATTATATTCATCATGATTGCAACTACGTAATAATAATTTATTTAAGGTGGCAAATGCGTGCAATCTGCACGCTTCCATGACCACTAACAAAAAAGAACAGCAAAAGTCACAGATTAATTAGTTAATTGTTAAAATGAAATTGGATTTGGCGTTTGAATCACGGCATTGATGTTGATTGGCGGATATGAATGGGCAAATGATTCTACGAGAGAGAAACAGCCACAACGAAAGAGCGGAAGCCAAAAGAGGTAGAGTAGTTTGGGACATGTAAAAGAAGGGAATTACGAGAACGCAAGGAACAGTAAACAGGACGAGAATTATCAAGAAAAGGTAGGTTGAGAAATAAAGGGGTATGAAAAGTTATAAGGCAAAAAGAAATGATAAGAAGACGAATTTGAACACGACAATAAATGGTAGGCCAATCGAGAGAATCAAGATGATGGAATGATAATCAAAACGACGATGACGGAGGAGAACTCGGACGGCAGCGTTGATGATGCGTTGTAGGGGAAGAAGAGTGGATTTTGGTGAGTTGGAACATAGACTAAGACAGTAATCAAGTTTTGAGAAAAGGAGAAAATATATGAGAATCATACAGAAAAGGAAATCGATCAATCTGTGAATTTGACGAAGGTTGCTGAGAATCAAGGTAGATGAGCGTACTTTATCTATAACGAAACGTTTAAATAAAAGTCGGTGGTCTAAATGGAAGCCTAGGAAAACGAGATTGCCAACGGTAAAAATAATTGTAGAATTTAATGATACGGAGAGAAGTTCTAAGGTGGGCGTCAAGGAAGGATCCACATTATTTTGGATTTATTAGGATTCAGAGCAAGACGAAGAGAAGAAAGACGAATGAAAATTGAGGCAAGAGAGATGGAAGCAGAAACACTAAGATCATCAATAGGGTATGCAAGTGCATGATCATAGATGATAATGTCATCAGCATATCGCATAACGTGGAAGTCAAATGTATGATAAATAGAAGACAAATCATCGATAAGAAGAGTGAAGAGCTAAGGGCATAATACGGGGCCTTGTGGAACACCGGAAGGGATGAAAGAATGATGGGAAAGAGAAGAATTAGAACACATGCGAAAAGTACGGCTTGATCGTGACAAAGACGATGGAGAAGAATCGAGTGATCGACGATGTCAAAAGCAGATGAGAGATCAAGACAAACTATGACACTACATAATTTTTGATCGCGATATGAGTAAGTCGTTATAAACTTTAAGACATGCAATTTCAGTAGAGTGATTTGAGCAAAAAGCAGCTTGGAAGGGAGGAAACAAGTTGGAAGAAAATACATATGCATTAACTTGATTGAGAACAAGACGCTTAAGGAGTTTGGATAGTGTTGAGAGAAGTGAGGTAGGACTGTACGAAGATGGTAGTGAGGGGTCAAGAGATTGCTTATTGAGGAAAGGAAGAACACTGGCGCATTTTCAATTGGAAGGAAATATGCGACTACGGATAGACAAGTTGAACAATGTGGTTAGGAAGGGTAAGATATATAAGCAGATATTTTTAAGCGAGTAAAAGGGAATTGGGTCAGAGAGATGTTTTATTACGAAATGTCAGAAGAGCGAAGAAATTTATCAGACGAAACGAGAAGGTGGAATAGCTCTGGGAGGGAAGTATTCAAAGAAAAGAGAGGATATAAGGGGCATGTGGGAAGAAGAGAAGGTAAATTAGATAACTTAGATTGTAGATAAGAAGCAAATTCATCAGGATTTATGTTACAAGGGGTATGTGATCTTGAAAGAATTGAGTTTAAGATTTTCCAATGAGATTTAAAGTTGGGAGAGGACTCAATTCGATTTCGTCAAAAGATCGTACGCTTAGTACTCATAAGAATGAGATGGGAACGGCGAAAAGAAATATTGGAAGCACGAAGATTTGGAGTGAGTATGTTTGGATAATGTTTAAGAAAACAATTAAGCACACGAAAAGAGTGACGGAGTTTACGCTTAAAAATACAACAGTTGGAATCAAACTAGGAAGCATGGCGCAAGCGCTGAAAAGGTCGGGGTCGAATGGGCAGAAGTTGATTGAGGATCGACGTAAGCTCAGAATCAAATAGAATGCAGAGATCATCGGAAGAAAAATTGTTAAGTAGAAGCGTAAAGAGTGAAGAATTAAGTCATTTAAGAGTCATCGGCAGAACTAATAATAGGGATATCAAGAAGTTTCCAGGGTCGACTTGATGTGGATAATGATGGAGGCGGAGAAGGAGGATGGAGACGAGTAAGAGTAAGAGTGACAAGGAAATGATCGGACAAACCAGGATCAGTAATTGACAAAGAGATATAGTTATTGAAGCAGTTAGGAACATCAATGATGTCGAGAGCACCGCCAAGAATATGAGTGAGGCTTGTTGAAAGTAATTAAAATTTATAGTTAAAATCAGAAAAAGATTAGTTAGACTGATAGAGTCAGAGTCAGCCATGCGATCAAGATGAATGTTAAAGTCACCGAGAACAAAAGGAGGAGTATAAGACAATGAACAGTAAGAAAGAATATCTGCAAGGTTGTTAAAGAAAATACGTGAGTGTCAGCTTAGCTTGGACGGTATGGTAAGATACGTGAGAGGGCAACTGAACTGGACGGTATACAATCACAAGTTCGAGAGGGAGAATATTTGATAATCTGCATATGAGTAATTCGAACGAGGTGTAACGGATGTTAACGTTAATTTTACGTAGAGACATTGGGTGACGAGCAATGACAACAATACGGCGATATTAGAATAGATGTGGGAGAGACAATGAACGAGCTGATTCAACTAGAGAACAACTAGAGCAGCGTAGACGACGAATAGCAAGATCGTCAGGGTCAAAATGCTAGGATTCGGTAATGCAAAGAATATCGATAGATAATTGATCGAAAATATCAAGAACCAGATCAGCTTTATAAAAAATGGAGTGAGTCTTGAAAAGACTAAGACGAAAAGTATGCTCAGGAGCGAGATCGACTAGCAAAGAATACAGGGGGAGAGGTGGGACGCCATTGTATTTTTGGCCTCGTGTGTACGACGTGAAAATTTCCGTTGATTTGAAGGATTGATAAGGATGACTCGCTGTTTGTTTCAAGTCGGTTTCTCAATGCGAGCTAAATTGAGTTGGGCAATATCAGAAGGGGAGCGGTCATGATGGATACGATAAGTAGATAAAGTGGTAAAACGTTTAAAACGTTGGGAGAGTACCAAAGAAGCATGTGAACTATGTTGGAAAACTATTTTTATGAGTGGAGGTCTGAGATGATTGGGGTTAGTGGATTTGTTTTAACGGTTCAACGATACAGGAACGATATTATTGAAAAGAGATGGATTATCATCAAGAAGAATGGTTGCTAGGATAGACTGTAAAGCAGATAATCATCATCGAGGCGAGATTGTAGATAATTAGATTCGGAAAGCTTTAAGTTAGATATGATAACACAGCGATCGCGCGAAGGAAAACGATTATTATGTGGATGTGGTTGACGAACAGAGCAAGTGGAAGTAGAGGCAAAAGATCAGATAGAAGTGGGAATGACAGGGGTGCTCGATGGAGATTGAAGATAAGTTGGAGCATGTGTGACAGAAGTATAGTTTCGTATCGACTGATCGGAGATGTTACTGGAGATTATTTTGACGGAAGTATGTAAATTATTGAGAAGTGATACGAGGGAGGTAGAGTAAGGAGTACGTGAAGCGAAGAAAAAAGTATGAGATGTATTTAGCTGGGGAGAGGAATAGGAAGGAGGAGGTACGAGATGAACAGCTTTACCGTCATTATTCACACGGGCCTGAGAATTTTCAGCATTTGATTCAGGAATACCATGAATAACACATTATAGGAACGGTCAGATCTAAGACGATTATAATTGAGGTGTATAGTTTGATGCAACGTTCTGATATTTGGTATTTATAAGTATGCATCGATCCTTGTCTCTAGCTGGAATTTGGTTGAAAAGAAACATTGAGATTTAATCTTTCTTATTCTTCGCCTTTTCCTGGCAGGCCAGGGTCGGCGGTGTAGACTTTTCATTTTGTTTGTGGTTGGAGCGGAATTTTTACGAGTGGATGCCCTTCCTAGCCTCAAACCCTCCTCCTTTTTCATCCGGGCTTGGGACCGGCATTGGCGGATGAATGTGATGGTGTTGATGACTGTCAATCTCAATTGCTTGAGATTGACAGTCATCAACACCATCACATTCATTACTACAACGGAAGAGCGTAGGAACAACTGTTTCCAAGCAGACACAAGCGGGCGCTTCAATTCTGCAGACAAATCACGAGACTGGTTGTTTTGAATTAAAGGCGCCAATACAGGTTCAATCACATTTTTTCGATATAATGGCCGATCCTTTGACTTGACGTTGAATAGTAATGCTAATTTAGCAGCCGTGCAGAAACCACATAAAAACGGCGCCATTTTAATTTTACTTCTCGAAGTCTCAGGGACATTCACAATTGTCCATATTTCACAATCCGCTGAGTCACAACCAATTTCGAGAGTAACAAAATCATGCTTTTGTTTGATTGCGGATTTTGCCCAATATCGTGTGCTGCTTTAACGAAAGTGGTATTCTTCTTATGCTTAGGCATTGTCAATTCGTTCAATGATGAATATCATTCGTAGATATATATCGTTCGTCGATAATTCCATTGTATGTTTAAGCTGCTTTGTATATATTTGTAAATAGTTTTAATTGTATGTTATGATTGTATTTTACTAACTTAAATATCTTTAATTCACCGAGAACTCAAAGTAATCGCCCAAATTGCACCCAATGTATTAACGGAAAATTATGCATTAGCTATACATCTCCACTTAATCTCGAATTAATCTTCGTGATCACTTGATTCCTGGAGGTAGTAGTCAGAGAGGTAGGCCACCTGTTTCCTGGAGCCGTTCGATCTTCGTATTCCAAGTGAGTTTAATATCAAGTTATAAGTAGCGTGGTAAGCGTGTAAAGTTGAACAACATTAAAACCAAAAAAGTGAAAATTAGGTTGTTTTTTATGCTCTCTCCAATTTACCAAATTGCTGGTTCTTATTTACTGCTTCCACAGAACTGACATCATAGCGTCTAATTATGCAGAGAAAACAATTCACCGGGAAATCAATGTAATCATCCAACGATGCTCCCAATATACAACCGGCAAATTATGCATTAATTATTCATCCTCACTTTATCTCGAATTAATATTCTTGATCACCTGATTTTTGGAGGTAGTAGTCAGACAGCTATGTCGCCTGTTTCCTTGCGCCGTTCGATCTTCGTATTTCAAGTGAGTATCATTTCAACTAATATGTAGCCCGGTTAGCTTGTAAAGTTAAACGATGCTAAAAAAATTTCTTCTGCTTGATGATCTCTCTTCGGTTATCAAACCTCACTCCTTTGACGTCATGTAATGCGCAGATGACATGCTCATCTATGATCATGCACCCGCCCATTGCATACACGATTTCGCATTTCTGCCTTTAACTATCTTTCTTCTATCTACAAACGTCTATTTCATCTTCATCTCGTTCAAAGCCCCAACAAGTTCAAAATAGTGTGGATCCTTCCCTGTTTACCTAACATATATCCCCCATGTATCTTTTACCTCATCAATCATCTGCATAATTTATAATCTAACTTTTTAATCTTCCATTTTTATGATCAACTTACGCTTAAACCTTTCACACGTAACAAAATTCGCTCGTCCGTGACAAGGCCCGCTCGATTCCACAAGAGATAAGCACTCACAAGGAAGGAGCGGAAGCCAAAAGAGTTAGAGTAGTTCTGGACATTTAAAAGAAGAGAACTTGATTGTAGCCAAAAGAGGTAGAGTGGTTTGGGCATGTAAAATAAAAAACTTAATTCTCCGTGACATACGCAGTATCCACCATCTTATCGACTTCCGTTCCTGTATGTCGCTTCTTTTCCCTAAAATTAATTACTGCCGCAGCCTTTTAGCCAATTTTTCAAAATTCAGCATCCTACCCCTACAAAGCAGCATCAAATCCGCTGTTCGAGTGCTCCTACGTTTTCGTCGCATTGATTACACATTAACTTATCTTGCTCAACTCTCCTGGCCTACCATCCATATCTGCATACAACTCCGCCTACGACTCGTCACTTTTCGTCTCATTACTGTCGGCTCCCTAACGTTCATCAACCTCCCTTTCTTCGACGACAATCGCCCCACATCTCCATCGCTGCGTTCTTGTCATTCTATCTTAATCCACGTTGGAAATCAACAACTACGGTTTCCGGTCCTTCCTCGTTGCCGCTCTATTCGCCTAGAATCAACTCCCTCTCGACGTCCGCCGCGCTTTCTCTTTTATTGTATTCAAATGCCCCCTTCGTACCCATCTCCTCGAAACATGATTTAGACTTTTTTAGAAATTACTTAGATTTTTGCTATGGTCATGTAAGCGTGCGCTGGCACCCATTTGCCACGTAAAATTAAATCCTTTAAAATAATTAAAAAAGTGAAAATTGTTTTTTTTTCGCTCTTGCTCAACTTACCAAATTGATGTTTCTTTTTTCACTCATTTTAACTCGGATGTATCTCGGTTAGATTGTAGTGTTAAACGGCATTAAAACCAAAAAAGTGAAAGTGCGATTTGATCTTTGTATTTCAAGTAGGTCTTCTGTTAGCATTTTCGCGGATTCTCCCAACCGTAGATTTTCCTCGTCATTGCTACTTTCTAGTTCAGACTCAAATTCCTCATCACTGATGTTTAAATATTGTACCTCATTTACAGGTATCACCGAGCGATTGCGTAGATTCACGATACGCAATATATCACATAATAATATTTTTTAAAATATAATATATATTCTTGTAGCAATTACAAAATTTGGCTCCGGCAAATGGGCCTATTAGTAGTCATATTTTGTCCTCAATATTCTTATTAATCAGCTGGACTCTATTCGCAATCGCATCCAAACTGTGTCCAAATCGAAATTGGTGCTGAATGCGATGTCTCGTAGCGCGAATGAACAATGATGCTAGGGACGCCAATGTGATGCTCACCTTCGCATGCAGTTGTCGTATTTCTCGAGGATAATTTGAGATTCCTCGATCTGCCTTCTTTCTTGCGATAAATTTAAGTAGTTTGTCGGCTTCTGATCCAATTCCACCTACGCTTGAGAACGTCACCGGTACAAACATGGCATTTTCGATTTCCACAATTCTCTGTCCATATTTTACATATTTTCTCTGCTTGTGATTTGCTTCTAGTCGGGCCTTTCATTATGTACGATGGTGCCAAATGATTGTATACGCATATGTCTATAAAAAATCGCACCATGTACAACTAATGTCAAATCGTGACAACTAGCCCGTAACAACTAATGTCAGATCGTGCTTGTTCTTCACTGCATGTGGTCATCGTCAAAAGCTGGCAAGCGTCAGGAACCGGTCGTAGTTGCGGCTCAATCGTTACGTCCTTACAGATATCAGACAACTCTCCCGGTATAATATTGCGCATAAGAGTAATACTAATTAATACTAACCTAATAAGAGTAGTACCTCCAAACTTGCAAAATAGAGCATGTGATACAGAAGAAGTTGCTCCACACGCACAATTAATTGTTTGGTTGCAGGTTATAACGGATGCATATTGCGTCTTGAAATTGTTGAGTATCCACCCTAACGCAACGAAGACGTGTTGGACGTACCGTTAGCCGAGATGACGCTCCTATATCGCTCGCACAGAATAAAAGTTGGAAAAATTCTGCGCCGACCCAACCTTTAAGTTTTTCCAGTCCAACTTCCATTATGTTGCGTTTTTCACCTATTATTTGGCGTGTAATTAATGATTAAGACTCCCTCAATTCTGTTCCAATATTGCCTTCGCATGATGACCTGCACATTCGCTTTGACCTATCGTACTCCACTTCAGCTTCATCCACTATGTTCAGTATACTCAAGCCACCGATTCGCAATGGTAATGTTTAAGTCTTAAACATCGCACTGGTAACTCTATTGTGACCAGTTAATTTTACAATGAAAACGTTTATCAGACTGTCTCGGAGTGGCTGCAGTAACTCCGACCTTATTGGGCAGGTGCGCATCAAATACTTCCATTTTTTTATAGTCCACAACTGAAAGCGTAATATGCTATTTGTGCATCAACCTCAGCTATTTGTGATGAATCATTCAGCATTGCGATCCAACTAGTTACATTCTTCTAACCGTGTCCTCTACGTAATCCTTTGTGCCACATGGGGACCCTAAAAGGATTAGACCCTCAACCTGCATTGCTTGGATGCACGAGTATCTTACACTTTTCGGTATTGACATTAAAACTGTACTCCTTTCCGATTTCCCATAAACACTTCCAAACGCTGATGGTAAAAACGATTTATTTTTACGTGTCAAATGCGTGTCGGCGCACGCTTACATGACCACAACAACAAAAAAGTCTAAATCATGTTTCGAGGAGATGGGTACAGAGGCGGCATTTGCATACAATAAAGGAGAAAGCGCGGCGGATGTCGAGTGGGAGCTTATTCCAGGCGAGTGGGACGGCGACGAGGAAGGATCGCAGACCTTAGTTGTCAGAGTAATTAAGAAGGTAGAGTAAGAGAAAATTACGGGAACGCAGTGATAGAGAGAGGTGGGACGAGTGTCGTCTAAGAAAGGGATGTTGATGAACGATGGGGAGCCGACAGCGATGAGACGAAAAGTTACGAAAATAGGCGGAGTTGTATGCGGATGTGGATGGTAGGCCAGGAGAGTTGAGCAAGATATGTGGATGTGTGGTCAAAGCGACGAAATCGTATAAGCACTCGAACGGCGAAGTTGATGATGCGTTGTAGGGGTAGGATGATGGATTTTGGAGAATTGGCGAAAAGGCTGATGTAGTAATCGATTTTAGGGAAAGAAGTGATGAAAGAAGAGACATATAGGAACGGAAGTCGATAGGGGACGGATATTGCGAATGCCACGGAGAATTAAGTTAGACGAGCGTACCTTATCACGGACGAAGGGTTTAAGGGAAAGAGGATCATCGAAATGGAATCCTAGGAAAGTGAGATTGTGAAATACAGGAATGATTGATGATTCAAAAAATACAGAGCGAGGGGATATGTTAGGTTGACGGGGGAAGATCCACATTATTTTAGACTTGTCTGAGTTTAGAACTAGACAAAGATGGGAGAGACGTTTGTAGATAGAAGAAAGACAGTTGGATGCAAAAATTGTGATATCGTGTATGCGATGTGCGGGTGCATTAGTATATATGAAGATGTCATCGGTGTATTGTATTACGTTAAGGAGTAAGTTTGATAAACGGAGAGAGATCGTCGAGTAGAAGAGAGAAATCAGAAGTCCTAGGATTGAACCTTGTAGGGCCCCACAGAAAAAAGGGATGAAAGGAGAGAATGATGAATTTAAACAGACTCGAAAAGAACGGTCGGATAGATATGAGGCAAACCATGCTACGGAGGAGGAAGAAAAGCCGTAATCATAACGAAGGCGATAAACAAGGATGAGGTGGTCGACGATGTCGATGCGGATGAGAGGTCGATGGAGATGATAACACTATATAGAGCCTTGTCACGAGAAATTAATAGGTCGTTGTAAACTTTAATGCATGAGATTTCTGCGAAGTGATTAGAGCAGAAAGCGGATTGGAAAGGAGGGGCAGATTAGATGAAGATAGATAAACGTTGATCTGCATTAAGATAAGGCGCTCTAAGAGCTTGGAAAGAGTAGGGAGGAGTGAAATGGGGCGATAGCTAGAAGGAAGTGAGGGGTCAAGGGATTATTTTATTTCTTAAGGAGGGGACGAACGATGGCGGATTTCTAGTGTGATGGAAAGATACGACTGCTGATGGGCGAGTCGAACAAGGTGGTGAGGAAAGGGGATATCGATGAGCATATGGATTTAAGAATGGATGTAGGCAGGGGATCGGCAGGTACTATTTTGTTGGGCAAGGACATGAGGACATATTAGACTTTGGAAGGTGAGACAGGAAGAATATGAAAGAGTTCAGGGAGGAATGAGTCAAGGCGGGGAAAGATGGGATGGAATGGAGACGGGGTTGTGAGATAGCAGCGTTGTTACTTTGGTTTGAAGAAATGACGAATAATCATGATAATTGATGTTGCAAGACGAAGAGCAGCTAGAAAGGATTGAGTTAAAAGCATGCCAGAGATACTTAATGTTTAATGAAGTTTTGATTTTATGCTGTCAGAAAGAGTTGCATTTGGTACGTAGTATGTGGAGTTGAGACTGGCGAAGAGCAAGATAAGAATCACGGAGAGACGGAGTAAGCTAGCGGATATCACGTCTAAGAGAGCCGTGATAGACTCGAAAAGCATTACGGAGTCTCTGCTTTGAGAATAGACATTGAATGTCAAACCATGGGGCACGATGAAGCGACGGTGAGGGTGATGCTTGAAAGGCAAGATAACATCGAGATTGAATGTGAGGTACCCATACAACAACCATCGTCTGCATACCATCGATGTATGACAGTTTCGTCACATCTGCGTAAGTCGTTAATTAAGGGGACAGATGCAGCAGTGAAGGCGTACATTGCAAAGGGATCCCCCTGTGTAAAGCCTTCCCCCGATTTGACTATTTCGTCGCCAACTGCGAGTATTGGATGCTTCTGATAGCAGTTAGTGAACACCGTGCATACAGCATAACAGTAAAACGAATATTTTTATCGGCAAGTTTTCGATTGATTGCGTTAAAAGCGTTGCTGGCATCTATTTGAAGTCTGCAGTGTTCATTTGACAAATCAAATGCTTCTTTGATGGAGTGCACCGTGGTTTGAGATCCGCAGCGTTGTCCAGCGCACAACTGAAAACACCATGCAACCCCTATCAGATCATCCGCAATCACTGCTAGAATTGTCTGTGTAATTATTCTTCTGCTCACCTCTCTAGAACGGCTGTTAATCTCAAAGATTCCATACCGTAGTTATTCAGCATATCTCTGCAATCATCTGAATCCAAACCTGACGGGCCCGCCCCACCCTGTGTTCGTTGACAAGCAGTTCTGATTCGCTCATTATCGATTAAATGGAATATGCTGTCGTGATAATCACATAATCCAACCACAGGCACATCCAGAAGATACTGCATATTTATTGGAGTAGCTGTGGTGTAACCTGTTCAGCTCATTTCTTACAGTAACACCTGGCGATATCTCGCTTGTCATGTTGTGTATTTCACATCTCTGGCCGCCAGGTGCAAGTAATCGGAACGCTAATTTAGTTTTTCCGCTTAATATCATGTTTATGAAGTTTTTGTACAATTTTGAAGTAGTGTATGGTGTTTGCATTTGTCAAAATTCTGTTCATTTATGTTTTTGTAGTACCTGACATAACGTCATCAAGTTGCACAACTCTGACTGTTCCAATTGTTTTACCCGACGTTCAAGTGTCCTCCGTATGCAGCTTATTTCGTTGGATCCAACGTTCTGACGTATTAGTTGGCTATAAATTGTGGCTCGTTTCAGTGTGTCGTTCATATCATCATCTGTTTCAGCAGCCTCATTGTAGAAAGTATCCATATTTGAAACGAATTTTTTACTGGCTGCACATCTGAACAGACTAGATGAATTAGGAAACCATTTCATACACGTTCTAAAGACATCCTCGACACTGATGTATGAACTACCTGTAACATGTAGGTTTAGGGTATCAACAGGAAGCACTGATTGATTGCTATTATAAAGGTTAGGCTCCGTCTCCAAAATGGAAAAGCTGAGTCTGTCTGTTACAGGATCATCGTCTGCCAATGTTTCGCGGGTGTAGTCGGAAGAGGATGGATCAACTGTTTGGTTCCGATTAGTGCAGTTTATCGCTCTGCAACTTGTGCATGCACTATGAGATTTGGCGCATTTGCACCCCCTACACTTTGCAGCCTGCCCGTTGCAGGTGCAGCATAATGTTAAACATGAAGGTTTACCTTTTGTCATTCACATAATTGTGCATCGTCGATATTGTAACTGTGACGCGTGTGTGAATTGACGTAGAACTGCGTACCCCGGGACGTACCCAGTGCGTACGGATTCTTTGTCAAAAGCCGGTTACTGATCTTGAGTCTTGGTCGTTTAGTAGTCGTTTATAATGGTAATTAATGTATATTGTTTATTGTAAGTAGTTAGTTATAATCAAGAATATCCTTTAAACAATAATAATATTTTTTTAATATAAAAAAATATTTATTTTAACGTGGCAAATGCGTGCCAGCGCACGCTTACATGACCACAACAAAACAAAAATGTAAATCATGTGACGATAAGGTGTGAACGGAGGAGGTGTTTGAATGTGATAAAGGAGGGGGCGCGGCAGACGTCGAGAGGAAGTTGATTCCAGTCGAGTGGGGTAGCGACGAGGAAGGATCGGATACCGTAGTTGTTGGAGTAATTGGGAACGTAGAGTAAGAGAGAATTACGGGAACGTAGCGATATCAAGGTGGGGCGAGTGTCGTCTAAGAAAGGAGGGTTGAGGAACGAAGGGAAGCCGACAGCGATTAGACGAAAAGTTACGAGAATAAGACGGATTTTGATGTGGATGTGGATCGTGTGAAAGGAGTGCTAGGCAAATATGTGGATATGTGGTCGAAACGACGGAGACGAAAGAGCACTCGAACGGCGGTGTTGATTATTCGTTGTAAGGGTAGGATTATGGATTTTGGAGAATTGGCGAAAAGGCTAAAGCAGTAATCGATTTTAGGAAAATGAAGCGTTGAAAGAAGAGACATACAAGAACGGAAGTCGATAAGGGGGCGGATACGGCGGATGTCACGGAGAATTAAGTTAGACGAGCGGACCTTGTCACGGACGAAGGGTTTAAGGGAAAGGTGATCATCGAAATGGAAGCCTAAGAAAGTGAGATTGTGGACTATGGGGATGATCTATGAGGCAAAATATACAGTGGGAAGAGATATGTTTGGTTTACGGGAAAGAATCCACATTATTTTGGACTTTTCGGGGTTTAGAACGAGATGGAGATTGGAGAGACGTTTGTAGATAGAAGAAAACGGCGAATGTCACGGAGAATTAAGTTAGATAATCGGACCTTGTCACGGACGAAGGGTTTAAGGGAAATGTGATCATCGAAATGGAAGCCTAAGAAAGTGAGATTGTGGACTATGGGATGATCGATGAGGCAAAATATACAGTGAGAGATATGTTTGGTTTACGGGGGGATCCACATTATTTTGGACATGTCGGGGTATAGAACGAGATGGAGATTGGAGAGACGTTCGTAGATAGAAGAAAGACAGTTGGAGCCAGAAATGCCGAAATCGTGTATGTGATGTGCGTGTGCATGAGCATAGATTAGAATGTCATGGGCGTATTGCATGACGTTAAAGGAGTAAGGTTCGATAAACGGAGAGAGATCGCCAAGCAGAAGAGAGAAAAGCAGGGGACCTAGGACTGAACCTTGTGGGACCCCGCAAAAGATAGGGATGGGAGGGATGATGATGAATTAAAACAGACGCGAAAGGAACGGTCGGAAAGATATGAGGCAAACCATGCTACGGATGAGGAAGAAAAGCCGTGATCATAACGAAGGCGAGACAGGAGGACATAGTGGTCGACAATGTCGAATGCGGAGGAGAAGTCGAGGGAGATGAGAACACTATTTAGAGCCTTGTCTCGAAAAATGAGTAAGTCGTTGCAAATTTTCATGCATGCGATTTCTGTGGAGTGATTAGAGCGGAAAGCGGATTGGAAAGAAGGGTACAGATTGGATGAGGAGGGATAAGCGTTGATTTGTATTAAGATGAGGCGTTCTAAGAGCTTTGAAAGAGTAGGGAGTAGTGAAATGGGGCGATAGCTAGAAGGAAGGGAGGAGTCGAGCGATTGTTTCTTAAGGAGAGGACGACCGATGGCGGATTTCCAGTGTGAAGGGAAGATACGACTGCGGATGGACGAGTTAAACAAGGTTGTGAGAAATGGGGATATCGATGAGCATATAGATTTTAATATGTGAGTAGGCAGGGGATCGGCAGGTGAGGTTTTGTTGGGCAAGGACATGAGGACAGATGATACTTCTGTAGGTGAGACATGGAGAAGATGAAAGAGTTCCGGAAGGAAGTAGGGGGGGCAGAGTGGGTTAGGTAGGAGACCGGGGTGTGAGAGAGTAACGTGGATACTTTATTCTGAAGAAATGACGAATAATCGTGGGCATTGATGTTGCACGGCGAAGAGGAACGAGCAAGGATTGAATTAAAAGTATGCCAGTCAGTCTTAGAGTTGAATGAAGTGGTGATTTTATGCTGCTAGGAGGAGTTGCATTTGATACGTAGTAGTTGGAGTTGAGACTGGCGAAGAGCAAGATAGGAATCACGGAAAGACGGAGTGATCGAGCGGAAATCACGTCTGAGGGAGCGGTGATAGACTTGAAAAGCATGGCGGAGTCGACGCTTTGGGAGTAGGCGTTGAATGTCAATTCATTGGGCACGGTGCAAGCGACGGTGTGGGTGAGACTTGAAGGGCAAGAGAATATCGAGAGTGGATGTGAGTTCAGAGTCGAAAAGAAAGGCGAGATCGTGAGGAGATGAATATGTTTTTGTGGGATAGGATAGAGACGATTTGAGTAAGGCCGAGCGGAGAATGGAGAGTCAAGATTTCTCCAAGGGCGACGTAGGATTGTAGGTGTGTGAGGATGGGTGTGGTTGTGAGTCAGATCAAAGGTGACGAGAAAGTGATCGGCTAGACCAGGATCAGAGATGGACAGTGATGTGTAGGCAGCAAATTTTTCTGCATTCAAATGCTGACTCCGTATCCATCTCCTCGAAACATGATTTAGACTTTTTTGTTGTTGTGTTCGTGTAAGCGTGCGCCGGCACGCACTAGCCACGTATTTTTTAACTAAATACAGAGTAGTAACTAAATATAAAGTTCGTATACAAACTTTAGTTTGTATCTATCTAAATACGAATTACGCGCAACACCGAAATTATGCGTGTCATGAAGTTCTACAAGGTCAATAGCTTTAGAGCAGTTCACAAAATTAATGGTATTCTACCTTCAGAGGTTTGACAAATGGGCGCGGATCGATACAATTTCAGAAACAATTTGCCACCTCGCCAAAGAATGCTCTCTAAATTCTTAATTAATCCTTTGGTCATAGGAAACGATGCCTGAATACCCTATTTAATATGTGGCCTGACTAATGCGTCAAATAAAGATTTAAAGAAATTTAGCAAAAGCCATAAGAAAAAGTTCTTAATGAGAAATAATTCGTTAAACGTTAAGATATTGACAATCTATTTTTGCTCCCATATGTCATGTACGAGTTCAATCTTTTCCTCCGTCTTGGTTTGATCGTGAATTGATATCGGTCATAAAATCTCGTAATAAACTGTTATAATAAACTAGTCTCGTAATAAACATCGCATGCACGATATCGGCATTTCTGCCTCCAACTGTCTTTCTTCTATCTACAAACGTCTCTCCTATCTCCATCTCGTTCTAAACCCCGTAAAGTCAAAAGTAATGTGGATCCTCACCCGTAAACCAAACATATCTCCTCCCACTGTATATTTTGCCTCATCGATCATCCCATAGTCCACAATCTCACTTTCTTAGGCTTCCATTTCGATGATCACATTTCCCTTAAACCCTTCGTCCGTGACAAGGTCCGATTATCTAACTTAATTCTCCGTGACATTCGCCGTTTTCTTCTATCTACAAACGTCTCTCCAATCTCCATCTCGTTCTAAACCCCGAAAAGTCCAAAATAATGTGGATTCTTTCCCGTAAACCAAACATATCTCTTCCCACTGTATATTTTGCCTCATAGATCATCCCCATAGTCCACAATCTCACTTTCTTTGGCTTCAATTTCGATGATCACCTTTCCCTTAAACCCTTCGTCCGTGACAAGGTTCGCTCATCTAACTTAATTATCCATGACATCCGCCGTATCCGCCCCCTTATCGACTTCCGTTCTTGTATGTATCTTCTTTCATCGCTTCTTTTCCCTAAAATCGATTACTGCCTTAGCCTTTTCGCCAATTCTCCAAAATCCATCATCCTACCCCTACAACGAATAATCAACACCGCCGTTCGAGTGCTCTTTCGTCTCCGTCGCTTCGACCACACATCCACATATTTTGCCCAACTCTCCTGGCCCACCATCCACATCAGCATCAAACTCCGCCTTCTTCTTGTCACTTTTCGTCTCATCGCTGTCAGTTTCCCATCGTTCATCAACCTTCTTTTCTTAGACGACACTCGCCCCACCTCGCTATCGATGCGTTCCCGTCATACCCTCTTACTCCACGTTCATAATTACTCCAACAACTACGGTCTCCGATCCTTCCTCGTCGCCGCCTCACTCGCATGGAATCAACTTCCTCTCGACGTCCGCCGCGCCCCCTCCTTTATCACATTCAAACACCTCCTCCGTTCACACCTTCTCGACACCTGATTTACAGTTTTGTTTTGTTGTGGTCATGTAAGCGTGCGCTGGCACGCATTTGCCACGTTAAAATAAATCTTTTTTTAAACTGTTGCATCTGTCCAGGTATTACTATAATCTTAAAGTCCATTATAATTATGCTCGCAATCTTTGCAATATAATGAAACGCTAAAAACGACAGGTTTTTGAAAAGGAGATTGCGTCAAGTTTATTAGAGCATCCAAACGATTTTGGTCATATGTTAGAAGTTGTCGAACTTTACCTTTACAAATCAGCACTCGTCAAACGGTAAGTGGTGTCTTACATGGTGAACACATTATTGCTGAAACTAGCAGATTCTTTTATAACTGTGTATGATGGTACTCGATTTGAATGGGTTAGCGTAGATGTTATCACCGATAACTTCATCAAATGGCAGAGTCTATTCTGTATAACGACGTCTTTAATGAAATTTTGAAAGTTGATAATTTTGGTTCAGCTGGACCCGACGTTATTTCTTCTTTATAGTTTGAATCTTAGCTCCAGTACTATGTGGTTGCTTAGCAAAATTATTTAGTTACAGTTTGAGTCATTCATAGATTCCTGAGTCTTGGAAAATTGCCACCGTTGTCCCTCGAGCTAAGAGGCTTCCAGCTAAAACATTCTCAGATTTTCGTCCAATAAGTCTCACAAATATTTTTCCAAAAATACTTGAACTTATTATTGCTAAGAGACAGCGTGAACATTTTGGTCGTATTGATGTCCTTGTAGACTCAACACGGTTTTAGGCCAAGTCGCTCTTGCTTGACCAATTTATTTTCAGCTCGTGAAGAATATATGGATGCTCTTAGTGATGGTAACTCGGTTGATGTCGTATTTTTGGAATTTTCTCAGGCCTAATTCTATACGTGCCTTATATTGCATTTAAAATACATGATCCTTCATTTCAGCTCCTGTTTTCAAAACTTTATTCGTTACTCTTGTAAGACCTCATTTAGAATATTGCGTACAAGCCAGTTTCCTGATTACTAAGAAAGAAAGCAACTACCTCGACACATTTATGCGACGTGGATCTTGTATGTGCATTGATCTCAACGAGTACTCGTATAATATATCTTTAACGATGCTAGGTTTAATTTAATGTGAGATTTAGGCTTGTAATACTTGACCTTTTATTTATTTAAGCAATGATTCAATAAGTGATAGGATACTCTTCTAGATTTTTGTGTCTTGGAAATTCAGAATTACGTGGGCATAGTTGGACTCTGTATAAACGTTCATATGGTTGGTTGGGATAGATCGTGGGGCTTGTGTCATAGAATTTTAAATATTTGGAATTCGTTATCAGTGGAAATTGATGCTCTCTTAAACTATAATATGTTATTATTATGTCCACATCAAAGGGAGCTGAAGCTCGTACGGAAGCATCACATCGAATAATAAAAAACGAAAAAAAAACATCAAGAGTTTACGAGCTCAAGCTTTAGTCGTTATTTGAATTGCACAGCAGAAGAGCTGTTGATCACACCAGGTGATAATCCATTCCATCGTTTACAGACGCGATCCATCACTGTCGTGCAATTTGTTCGATGCTTTGAGCGATGCTTCAAACATAGCTCGTACCCACGTAACATTGAGGATTCACGAAGACAGAACAGCTGCTTACACGGATGGTTAGGCACGCGCAGCGTCATCCACACTAGTGTAAGATCTGCAATCAACAGATCGCATTCAATAGATCTTATACCCAACGTCTCTAGTCTAACTGGATAAGGAATGGAGCGAGTTGCCGGAACCAAGTGTGTGGCTCTTCTCAAAATGTTGTCGAATTCACTCAATTCTGATTTCAGTTGAGGGTGTGTCGCATGAGATGCATAGAGCATATGTGATTTTAAGAGACTAGAATATACAATACGTAAAGCCTTTGGCTCAAGTCGTTCAACGTTTCGATGAAGAAATCCTAAAATTCCACGGCATTTTGCAATAATCGCAGAAGAATGAAGACGAGATTTTAAATTGGAGGAGATAACAACACCTAGACCAGTACAGTGATTTACTGATTCAATAACTGTTGAGCTGAGTTGATAAGAAGGGGAAGGTAATCGGGATTGACCAATTCTCATATGTCGACATTTACTAACATAGATCGTTATTGGATAATGGATTCGAATAACATATTGCGCTTATTGCGGTATCAATGGGAATTAGCAACATTATTTTTTTCTTCTCTTTCTGCTGATTCGTATAAAAAGCCGTACGGCTAAAACGTTGTGAATAATAATAAATAATTGAAGATATTTAAGTAATCAATTTCCTCGAATTTAGTATATGTTAATTTATAGGAACAAAGGAAAATCGAAGACAAAGGAATTATGCAATATTTCAATGGCAACTGCCATCATCATCAGGAAAAGAAAATTGCTAGTTTTTTTAATCTGTAATAATTTTCTTTTCCTGGTGATGATGTAATTGTCATTGAAATATTAAATAATTCCTTTCTCTTCGATTTTTCTTAGTTCATATAAACTAACATAAAATAATAAATAATATATGTTGGATATATAATTTAAGTTAAATTTCATATTTTAGCGAAATTTCCATCCCAGGTTATTTTGTCGCTCTGGCTAATTGAACCTTCTCAAAATGTGGTGGAGTTATATTATACGTCAAGCAACCATTAACTATCTTAGAAAGAAGTACATCATCATACGAAGCATTAAATGGGTACCTATGGGTGTTAATATCTATTCTAAAGATCGGTATATTTTACCTCTCAGTTAAAAAAGCTGAAAAGATTAGCATTTCATTACGATGCCACCTAAAATGCACATATCCGGTTATAGTCTTAGAGGACTTCAATATGTCGCATATTGACTTGAATCTATATTCCTTGACATGTGGTTGCGACATTGAATCTGAACATTTTCTTGGTGTGTTCAACGATCTTAATTACTCAACATATTCAAGAATTTACCAGAAGGAGAAATCAATCATCATATATTCTGGACCTGTGTTTATTTAGAGAGAATTCTTTGATTCCTGGTATTTCTCTAGGACCTCTGATTGGTCATAAGAAAGAGCTGCCAAATGTTTATAAAAAATCTCTAGGCTCAATTCAAGAATTGGACTTTGCTTAACTTGCTAAACTACTTTGCACCACTTAAACGTTCTATTAAATCTTACTCTATCCCTATTTCGTATGATCCACACATCAAACAGGTCATCAAATCAAGAGACAGCAGAATTTACAGTGAATTTAAAGAATGAAACTGCTCACTTAAGCGGTGCAATCACAAGTGTAGTTCACCTGTGATTAAAGCGTATAGTTTACGAAAGGATAATGAGTCACTTGGTTGAGTCCGGACAGATTTGCTCTAAACAGCATGGTTTCAGAAAGGGCAGATCATGTCTGACGAATCTTCTGTGTTCTCGTGAGGCGTGGGTCGCAGAATTATCTCTAGGTAGCTCTATTGATGCCCTGTTTCTTGATTTTAGTAGAGCATTCGATCGCGTGCCTCATTCTCAGTTGATACAAGCATAATTCGATCATAGCATTCCCAAGATGCTTGTAGCGTGGGTTGCTGATTTTCTGTCATCTAGGAGCTATATAGTACGGGTTGGTGATTGTTTTTCTTCTCCGCGTAGTGTGTCTGCAGGGATTCCTCAGGGGACTGTGCTTGGCCATTACTTTTTAACATTTTCATCAACTCTCTGCTGAGTAAACTGCAATGCCAATATCCTGCTTTCGCAAATGACTTAAAGTATGGAGCACAATTAATTCTCCAAAGGATGTAGAGTTTCTGCAAAGTGATATTGATAGGATAGAAATTTGGAGTAGGCGTACAGGAATACTATTAAAAGTCTCTAACTGTGTTCACCTTCGTTTCGGGTATAGTTCTGTACCCGCCCGATACCTTGGTATCATAACTCATTCATCCTTGAAGTCTAGAATGGACACTGAACGTAGATGGGCGTCTGCCAGAAGAATACTGTACTTGATAAAAACTGCTTCAAGTTTGTGTCACCCATATGCTTCAGAATTCTATTTAAAGCACTTGTAAGACCACATATTGAGTTCGCAATACAAGCCAGTTTTCCAACGTCTAAAAAACGTTGAGTGACTTAGAAATTATTGTTCATCGTGACAGCAAACTGTGTTCGAGTTGTTCACATATGAGTTATCGCGATAGACTTAAAACTCTGGGTATGATGACTGTGCACCAAAGACTGTACATCCTAGATATGTTAGTAATGTGCCATATCGCCAACGGTTCAGATGGATACCTTACCCATTCGGTGGTTATCAACGATAGACGATGCCAAAGAGGTCATCTTATTTTGTTGAGGATATCGTCCCATAGTCGCAGTTTACGGTTAGATCACATCTTCGTCTCGTTCCAAGCTAAGACAAATCTAAAAAAATGTGGATCCTCCCCGTCAACCTAACATATCTCCCCCCCTGTATCTTTTGCATCATCAATCATCCCCGTAGTGCACAATCTCACCTTCTTAGGATTCCATTTTGATGTTAACTTTTCCCTTACACCCTTCGTCCGCGAAAAGGTCCGCTTGTCCTACTTAATTCTCCGTCACATCCGCCGTATCCACCCCCTTATCGACTTCCGTTCCTGTATATATCTTTTTTCATCGCTTCTTTTTCCTAAAATCGATTACTGCCTTAGCCTTTTCACCAATTCTCCAAAATCCATCATCCTACCCCTACAACTCATCATCAACACCTCCGTTCGAGTGCTCATACGATTTCGTCGCTTTGACCACACATCCACATATCTTGCTCAACACTCCTGGCCTACCATCCACATCCGCATACAACCATGCCTTCTTCTCGTAACTTTTTTACTCATCGCTGTCGGCTTCCAATCGTTCATCCACCTCCATTTCTTAGACGACACTCGCCCCACCTCTCTATCACTGCGTTTCCGTAATTTCCTTTGTCTCTATGTTCTCAATTACTCTATCACTAAGGTCTTTGATCCTTCCTCGTCGCCGCCCCACTCGCCTATAATCAGTTCTCACTTTACGTCCGCCGCGCTCCCTCCTTTATTGTATTCAAATATGCCTCCGTACGCACCTTCTCGAAACATGATTTAGATTTTTTTATATTTTTTGTTGTTGTGGCCAGGTAAGCGTGCGCCGGTACGCATTTTGCTACGTGAAAATAAACCGTTTTTTAAATCACCGAGAAGAAGAGGAAAAAGCAAAGGACCTAATACGGTGCCCTGTTGAACATTGGACGGGATGAAAGAAGGACGGAAGAGAGAAGAGTTAGAACAAACGCGAAAAGTACAGTTTGATAGATATGAAGAAAACCACACCACAGTGTGTAAAGAGAAGTCATAATCATAACAAATACGATGGAGAAGAATCGAGTGATCGACAACGTCGAAAGCAGATGATAGATCAAGAGAAACCATGACACTACATTATTAACATGATTATTATTATCATGATCTTCCATGACACTTCATCACTTCATTACTACGATATGAAGAATTGTAGAATTTAATGATACGGAGGGGGTCCTAAGCCGGAACGTCGTGGAAGATCCACATTATTTTGGATTTATTAGTACTCTGAGTAAGACAGAGAAGAAAGATGATTGAAAATTGAGGCAAGACAGTTGGAAGCAGAAACATTAAGAACATGAATACGATATGCAGGTGCATGATCATAGATGATAATGTCATCATCATATTACATAACATGGAAGTAAAATGTATGAGAAATAGAAGACAAATCATCGAGAAGAAGAGAGAAAAGCAAAAGGCGTAATACAGAGCCTCGTGGAACACCGGACGGGCTGGAAGAAGGATGTGAAAGAGAACAGTTAACAAACGCTAAAATTACGGTTGATAGATATGAAGAAAACCAAGCTGCAGTGGGTAAAGAGAAGCCATAATCATGACGAAGACGATGGAGAAGAATCGAGTGATCGACAATGTCGATAGCAGATGATAGATCAAGAGAAACTGTGACACTACATAATTTATGATCGCGCGAGATAAGTAAGTCGTTATAAACTATAAGGTATGCAATTTCAGTAGAGTGATTAGTGCGAGAAACAGCTTGGAAGGGAGGGAACAAGTTGGAGGAAAATATATATGCATTTACTCAGTTGAAAACGAGACTCTCAAGCAGTTTAGAGGGGGGTTGGAAGAAGTGAAATAGGGCGGTACGAAGATGGTAATGAAGTGCGTGAGATTGCTATTTGAGGAGATGGCGAACAGTTGCTCATTTCCAGTAGGAAGGAAATGTGCGGTTGCGGAAAGACAAGTTGATCAAGACAAGTTCGTCAATTAAATAAATTAAGCAATTATAGTATACTATCGTCCGCTCAACATGGTTTTCGTCACTCCCGTTCTTGTTTGACGAACTTGCTTACCGCGCGCGAAACTTGGACCCAGTCGTTAAGTTTTGGTAGCTCACTCGATATAATCTTTATTGATTTTTCGAAAGCCTTCGATCGCGTCCCTCATGATGGGATGATTAGGTTGTTAGCACACTACGGAGTATCCTCCATGTTATGCAATTGGATTCGTGATTTTTTGGACGGGAGATCATTTCAGGTGAGGGTTGGCAATAGCATGTCTTCTACTAGGTTAGTTAAATCCGGAGTTCCGCAAGGTACAGTCCTTGGTCCCTTGCTTTTTATTATATTTCTCAATGATCTTCTGTTACGCATAAACAGTCCCTGCCTGGCATTCGCAGACGATGTGAAAGTGTGGTGCGATAGCATCTCAGATCCTGATGGCCGGCATCTACAACATGATCTCCAGACAATCTACGACTGGAGCAGTGCTACCGGTATGACCATAAATGTAGATAAGTGCGTTCATATGAAACTCGGCAAATGTAAATCTGATCATGAATTCTATTTAGGATGTTATAAGCTTCACAACATTTCTGTTCATAGAGACCTAGGGATTATTTTGAATAACGACCTTAAAACACGACCGAATACCGATTATATCTACGGTAAAGCCATGAAGGCCTTGTATTGTATTAAGAACACATTTAGTAAGCTGCATCCAAAATTATTTAAGCATCTCTACTGTGCGTTAGTCCGTCCGCATGTGGAATACTGCATCGCATCAACTTTTCCATCCACCAAGGCTGAGATGAAAAAGACCGAGTCGATTTTACGTAGAGGAACCAAACTTTGCATTACATCTCTTTATTCTTACAATGAGCGCCTAGCTTGCTTAAAAATGCCTTCAACGGCCCAGAGGCTACTATATTTAGATCTTGTAGCGATGTGGCATTTGGTTCGTGGAAAAGAGGGGTTCCCATCCAATTCGATAAAATTGAGAAATTCGCGTCGCAGAGGTCACTCCCTTACGTTATTTAAATTCCCCCATGGCAAAATAAGGAGTGTGAGTAGGCTTTCCCACCGCGCATTGAATGTTTGGAATTCGCTGCCTGAAGACGTCGTCAATGCTACTAGCAATAGACACTTCAAGAAGATGCTGCTGAAGTGGATTGTGAACTCTAATTTGGATTCGTGGATGTATTTTAATTGATATTTTAAAATGTAATTTGTGAACAGTTGAAACAGCCATTTGCGGCTAGTAACTTGTACACTATAATAATAATTAGGTGGAAATTGGGTCAGAAGGAGAGGTTTTATTAAGTAATGACAGAAGAACCGAAGAAACTTCGTCAGACGAAACGGGAAGAAGGTGTAATAGCTCTGGGAGGGAAGTATTTAAAGAGATGAGAGGATACAAGGGGCATATGGGTAGAACGGAAATTAAATTAGATAGCTTAGATTGCAGATAAGAGGAAAATTTATCAGGATTTATGTTGCAAGGGGTAGATGATCTTACCCCCTGCAAGGGGTAGTGACAAGGGGTATATGATCCACTTTAAAAATAGTTATTAAAAATAGTTATATGATCCACTTTAAAAATGGTTATTATAAATTCTTACAATTTAAAATTTAAAATTTGAATTTAAATCAAATTCCATTGATACCGCAATAAACGAAATCTGTTGGTCGGATCCATTATTCAATAACGAATTTTTCGTTTGAAAAATTGATGGAAATTTGAATTCCAGTACAATATCACATTATATGACAAAAATATGACAAAGAAGACCAACAAGCAAGCGAAATACAACAATACAACAAAGTCGGTTGGGTACGCAGATAATGAAGTGGCATGTGATTCTCACGGCTGCACAATATTGACCAAAGTAAGCTTCCACTCAGACAGTTCTTAAGCAATGACGAATCGCAATTTCTATTGTGGTTTCTTCGATTAGTGACCTACACTCACTAATCGAAGACACTGATAAACCTTTACGACTAACCTTAAATCTGATTTTCTGGATTCGTCAAATCTAGAGAATTCCACCATTTCTTACAAGGGTGCACAGAAACAAACATTCCATATAACCCAGAAAAATACATCCAAGGACAGAAACAAACACAGAAGCACATACTTAAAGTGATAGAGTCAGAGTCAGCCGGGCGATCAAGACGAATATTAAAGTCACCGAGAACAAAATAAATAGTTTAAAAAAATATTATTTAACTTGGCAAATGCGTGCCAGCGCACACTTACATGACCACAACAAAACAAAAATGTAAATCATAAGTATAAGACAATGAACAGTGAGGCATAAGATCTGCAAGATCGTTAAAGAACATACTTGAGGAGGCAACTGAACCTGGACGGTGTACGATCACAATTCCAGAGGGAAAGGAGTTGATAATCTGCATATGAGTAATTCGAACGAGGTGTAACGGATGTTAACGTTAATTTCACGTAGAGACATTGGGTGACGAGCAATGGCAACAATACTGGCATGGTTAGAAGCAGTAGATGTATCAGAGGCAATTGGACGAGCTGATTTAACTAGAGAACAACCAGAGCGACATAGACGACGAATAGCAAAATCGTCGGAGATAGAGTGCCAGGACTCAGTAATGCAGAAAATATCGATAGATAATTGATTGAATATATCAAGGAGCGTATCAGATTTATGAAGAATGGAGTGAGTGTTGAATAGGCTACGACGAAAAGTATGCTCAGGAGCGAGATCGACTAGCGAAAAAGACAAGGAGAAGAGATAGGACGCCATCGGATTTTTGGCCTTGTGTGTACAACGTAAAAATTTCCGTATTGATAAGGATTACTCGCCGTTTGTTTCACGTCGATGTTTCTCAATGCGCGCTAAATTGAGCTGGGCAATATCAAAAATCATCATCGAGGCAACATTGAGAATAAGCAGATTCGGAAAGCTTTAAGTTAGATACGATATCACAACGATCGCGCGAAGGAAAACGATTACGTGTATGTGGTGGACGGACAGAGCTTGGAGGAGTAGAGGCAGAAGAGCAGGTAAACGTGGGAATGACAGTGGTGCTAAGTGAAGATTTAAGATAAGTTGGGGCATGTGTGACAGGAGTGGAGTGTTGAATCGATTGATCGGATATGTTACTAGAGATGATTTTGACGGAATTATGTAAATTATTGAGAAGTGAGACAGGGGAGGTAGAGTAAGGAGTATGGTAAGTAATCCTATAGGGAAGTATATGAAAAGATAAATACTTTACTATTCGAAGTTAGTAAATAGTTAAAGATATACTGACAGAAACATTTAGGAAAAAGGATTTCTTTCACACTAGCACGAGCGCATCTCTGTTTTTAAGTGAGGCTCGTAATATATCGGTTTTTTTTAAATGCATGTGAACTATGTCGGAAAACGATTTTTAGGAGTGAAGGACTTGTATGATTGAATTTAGTGGATTTGATTAAACGGATCAAAGATACAGGAGCGATATTATTGAAAAGAGATGGATTATCATCAGCAAGAATTGTTGAGAAAATAGACCTGAAAGCAGATACATCATTGTCGAGGCGACATTGAGAATAATCAGATTCGGAAAGCTTTAAATTAGATATGATAATGCATCGATCGCGCGAAGGAAAACGATTACGTAGTGGTGGACGGACAGACCTGGTAGGAGTAGAGGCAGAAGAGCAGGTAAACGTGGGAATGACAGAAGTGCTCGATTGATAATGAAGATAAGTTGGCGCATGTGTGACAGGAGTGGAGTGTTGAATCGGTTGATCGGTGATCGACACTCATTAATCAAGAATTTTTTAACCAGTTCTTATTGATTTAATTTATGTAGTTATAATCAAAAAAAATTGAATCAAGAAAAAAATAGATTTATTTTTACGTGGCAAATATAAATAGACTTTATTACTAAAATATAAATTTTATATTTTATTATGAATTTTAATCATATTTAATCAAACATTTGAATTCATGTACTACTCTATTCACATGTTTTAAAGTCTATTAAAATTTTCTAGACTGAATTAATAGAATGAATATTCGACGTGCTAATGTAAGTTTGTTGATTTTTTAATTTCATAGTCTTATAAAAGCCTTAATATACTTATATTTAGCTTTTTCTATATTTAATTAGTTAATATATAAATTAGCTGTTTGATTAATTTAAATATAGTTAATTTTAATTTAATTTATATTTGTAAGTGATAATTTTAATATGCAGTTTTGCTAGGTAAAAATAAGATTAAAATGAGATTAGTAAAATTAAATGCGTTGCCATTAAGCGCTGAAAATATGGACATATTTTTTGATTAGCTCGAATGAAAAAGCTTACAATTCACATTACTTAGATCAACTTAGATATTTTCCATATTCTGATATCTTTCTTTAAAGACTTAAAAATGCAGCAATGCAGATCGTTTCAATTAGTTCATAAAGCATTTGATATTAAAGAATAATTTGTTTAATTATTTATATATTTTTAAGTAATAGCTACTATTTACCTGGATTTACTTAACATGTGATTATTATATGTCGACTTCCAAGGGAGCTGAAGCTCGTAAGGAAGCATCACATCGAATAATAAAAAACAGAAAAAACGTAAAAAACATCAAGAGTTCACGAGGTCAAGCTTTAGGCGTTCGTTGAATTGCACACAGAAGAACTGTTGATTACACCAGGTGATAATCCATTCCATCGTTTACAGTCCCGATCCATCACTGTCGTGCAATTTGTTCGATGCCTTGAGCGATGCTTCAAACATAACTCGTGTCCACGTAACATTGAGGATTCACGAAGACAGAACAGCTGCTTACACGGATGGTTAGGCACGCGCAGCGACATCCACACTAGTGTAAGATCTGCAATCAACAGATCGCATTCAATAGATCTTATACCCAACGTCTCTAGTCTAACTGGATAAGGAATGGAGCGAATTGCCGGAACCAATTGTGTGGCTCTTCTCAAAATGTTGTCGAATTCACTCAATTCTGATTTCAGTTGAGGGTGTGTCGCGTGAGATGCATAGAGCATATGTGATTTTAAGAGACTCGAATATACAATGCGTAAAGCCTTTGGCTTAAGTCGTCCAACGTTTTGATGAAGATATCCTAATATTCTACGGCATTTTCAATAATCGCAGAAGAATGAAGACGAGATTTTAAATAGGAGAAGATAACAACATTTAGCTCAGTAAAGTGATTTACTGATTCGATAACTGTTGAGTTGAGTTGATAAGAAGCGGAAGGTAATCGGGATTGATCAATTCTCATATGTCGACATTGACTAACATTGATTACTAAGCTGTGTGATAAACGCCAACTACTAACTTTATTCAAATCTGATTGTAGTAGGGGAGAGCTAGAACAACCACGAAATAAAGGGCATCACAGTTTCATGTCATCGGCGTATAATAGGCACTGGCATGTAACATTTTCAGCGATTTCGTTGATGTAGATATTAAACAAAGTTGAACTAAGGATACAGCCTAGTGGATCACCTTGATTGAAATAAAACCATTCAGAAAGAGACTCACCAACTCGCACAGCAAAGGAACGTCTACTCAAGAATTCACGTATCCAGAGACAAACGTGCTTTGAGAATTCGTAATTTCCAAGTTTCCACAGTAAAATTGGATGAACGGCCCGATCAAAAGCTTTGGACAAATCAATAAAGACGATATCAACCGCCACCCCCTGTTCGACAAAACCGGCCCAGCTTTCGCGTGCTAATGTTAGATTAGTTGAAGTGGAGTGATGTTTTCTAAACCCATGCTGTTTATTAGATAAAATATTGAATTTGTCCAAATGAGAAGATACATACCTCAGGATCAGTTTCTCCATCACCTTGCAAGCAATACACGTCAAACTTATTGGCCGATAATTTTGAGGATTTACCTTATCCCCCTTTTTGAAAACTGGAATGACTAATGCTCTCTTCCACATATCTGGGATTATGCCAGTTCTCAAGGACCAGTAGTAAATATCAAAAAGCGGAAGATGTATATTCGATGCAACTTTGCGTAATAATATACTAGGAATACCATCAGGACCTGAACTATTTTTAGCCGGTAGCTTCGATAAGATATAAGGAACATCAATCGGGGCAACATAGAGGCTAGAATCCTGGCACTGGAGAGAAGAATTGTCTATCGTAATGTTATAGTCACATAGGGAAAATCGATTGCGAGTGCGACAAAAGTTCTTGGCAAGGATATTGGCAATAAAAAGAGGAGAAACCGATTTTCGATCACCATCAAGCAGACATTTGATTGACGAAGATACCCTCTTACGGTTGCCAAGTAGTTGAAAAAGTCTCTTTTGATCGACATGAGACAAGGAGCATATGGCAGCAATGAATCCAGAATATTACAATTTAACCAAGTTTCAGTGAAAAAACAGCATGTCGAGATTTTCATGATGTACTATTGCTTTGATTTCATCTAACTTGTTAAACAAACTCAAAACATTTGAATAGAGTATGTAAAGGCCAGCTTTGGTAGATGTACAGGGAAACTTGTGGACATTTGATTTTTGAGAATTCATACAATCGAACAACGAGGATAAATCCGGATGATTGACCGTTAGTAGCGAGTTACAGAGTCTACAGTTGAGTTGGGAATGCGTGCGACACAGAGACGTTCGATATCCTGTAACGAAATGTCTCGAGAGCTGTTGATAAAAAATCGAGTGGAGACTCTGCGTCGCACAACCTGAAAATTTCGGATTATAAGATTTTCTTCACCATTCATTCGACGCTCGGCCATCTCACGTTTGGCAGTAAACAACTGTTTTCTGTCCTCTGGAGATAAATCTTTCAAAAGACGAATACTCAAACCTCTTAGAAGATGACTGTTTCGTAGTATAAGTGAACTCATTACGGTGGAGGCAAGAACAACTTTGAGTAAACGAGGTCGACTATCTGATTATTTTTTACCAAGGCGAAATAAATTTACTACACGCAAATCCTTTCGAACTGTGGCAGAGCAGTTTTGCAAAACACATGAGAGGATTTATTTAACTGCATTGACATTATGCTGAATACGTAAGTCATTGTTAACGGCAGATGACTCGATGAGGTTTGCAATGAGCACACAGTGAGCCCTATTAGAGTGTGCGCAAAGAAGGGTTAGAATTAGAAGGAACTCTCTTACTATTAGGAGCGGTATTCTGTGACGAAGATGGCGAGATAGAAGTCAGCTGTAAATTTGGGCGGTGTGACGTAGGAACTGGCAGCTGAGCTAAATTTACAAGGGACCCAATACCACGTGGATTATCTGATGATGACGTAGAAATGCAATGAGGGGTTGAAATGTAAGGTGATTTATCTGATACGACTAAAGAAATACTGGGTTGCAAATGGTCAATGACAGTAACAGTAGACGACTGAGCTGATTGATTGGGCAAAATTGAAGGATGCATAGTAATACCTGTAGAATAGATGGGAGATCTTGCATTCTTAGAGGCAATCGAATGCGGAAGAATTGGGCATCGAGGTTGAAACTTATTACAAGACGAAGAGGCATGTGTGGACATCGCTGCATTGCCAGATAGTTTCAATATATTTGTCTTGAGAGACTCTATTTCACTCTTCATCGTATTTATCATCTTAGCAGAACAGTAGCCACAGTAGAATTCGTTGTCTGCAAGGCAAGATGCCTGGGATTCTGAAGTCCAAATACTTACCCACGTGTGACAATCATTGTTTGAGCAAAAGACTCGTTGTTCAGATCTATTGGAAACATCTCTAACATCAGTGTTGGACGCGACATGGTTGGAAACTTGATACTTTTGTTTTTTCGACCCATTTTAATATAGTCGTTTGATTCGTGATAGTCGTTTGATTTATGATTTGATTCGTTTGATAGTTCTAAAAATCAATGAGGACAAGGAACCCGCGACCAGAGGGTAACTTTTCAGACTCCAGAGAAGTTTGCAATCCTCTGTTGAAACAGCTGGGTATCGATGATAAATCTCTCTTTCTAAACGCTTTGTTTGACTCAAGTAAATTGATTTATTTTGAACATATAAACGCCGATCAATGAAAACTTGAGATCAATGAGAAACTGATATAAAAGTCGCGATAATGATTGTGTGTTTAAGCTTGTATATATCAACTCTCAAACTTTGTTAGGTCGGGTCGAATTTTACTCTTGTACAAAATAGGACGGAGCCGTGTAATGGGTATAACTAATTTTTGTACTATAAAGCAAATTTGTATTGTCCGATCAACTGATATTTCTAAAACGAAACAACGAACCAATAAACTGATAATATATATTTTGTCCTTATCGTAATGCATATTCAACTGGATTATGATTTTAAAAATGCTGACAATATGAACGTGTTTATTATACGGTGTTATCTCAATGGTAATTTATACAAACAATGATAATGCTCCGTCGCTTCGACCACACATCTACATATTTTGCCCAACTCTCCTGGCCCACCATCTACATCCGCATTAAACTCCGCCTTCTTCTTGTCACTTTTCGTCTAATCTCTGTCGGCTCCCCAACGTTCATCAACCTCCCTTTCTTAGACGACACTTGCCCCATCTCGCTATTGCTGCGTTCCCGTAATTCCCTATTACTCCACGTTCTTAATTACTCTGACAACTACGGTCTCCGATCCTTCATCGTCACCGCCCAACTCGCATGAAATCAACTCCCTCTCGACGTCCGCCGTGCTCCCTCCTTTATCACATTCAAACACCTCCGTTCACACCTTCTCGAAACATGATTTACATTTTTGTTTTGTTGTAGTCATGTAAGCGTGCGCTGGCACGCATTTGCCACTTTAAAAATAAAAAATTTTAATGCATCAAATCGTTTAGACTAAAATTCTTGTAACTAATGAGTACGGAAGATCAACTTGGCTAAGACTTTTACATATCAGTTTTTTTGGCTACGCGAGCCTTATTTTAATTTGGTCGGGTCGAATTTTACTCTTGCCTTATCATTCCGATCGTACATGAGTGGGCCTTATCAGTGGTCAGTCCGATTCTATAATTCATGTCTCGATCCTTATTTCTGCTTCTAGTATATTTACTGTTTATATTTCGGCCTATTTACTGTTTTATATTTTGTATTGAACAAAAATTTGTGTTATCTAACGGGTGTTGGTTGTAACTAGTCTAAGCAATTCGCCTGAGTTCATTTTACTCTTAAAAAAAGATTTATTTTAACGTTGCAAATGCGTGCCGGCTCACGCTTACATGACCACAACAACAAAAAAGTCTAAATCATGTTTCGAGGAGGTGGGTATGGATGCGGCATTTAAATGCAATAAAGGAGGGAGCGCGGCAGACGTCGAGTAGGAGCTTATTCCAGGCGAGTGGGGCGGCGACGAGTAAGGATCGGTGACCATAGTTGTTAGAGTAATTGTGAACGTGGAGTAAGAGGGTATGACGGGAACGCAACGATAGCGAGGTGGGGCGAGTGTCGTCTAAGAAAGGAAGGTTGATGAACGATGGGGAGCCGACAGCGATGAGACGAAAAGTTACGATAAGAAGACGGAGTTTGATGCGGATGTGTGTGGTTGACCAGGAGAGTTGGGCAAGATATGTGGATATGTGGTAAAAACGACGAATATGTAAGCGCACTCGAACAGCGGATTTGATAATGCGTTGTAGGGGTAGGATGCTGAATTTCGGAGAATAGGCTTTAAGGCTTAGGCAGTAATCGATTTTTTGGGAAAAGAAGCGACGAAAGAGACATACGGGAACGGAATTCGATACGTGGGCGGATACGGCGGATGTCACGGAGAATTAAGTTAGACGAGCGAACCTTGTCATGGACGAGGGGTTTAAGAGAAAGGTGAGTGCCTATAAGAATAGAGTACCTATAAGAAATATCTATAAAATCAAATAAAAATCCATTTGTCTATAAATCAAAATTAAAGGACAATGTAAAATTACACGAAGTTTTATTTTATTAGGGCATAATCATTTTAAAACTTTGATTTAAACAAAGTTTACTGAACCCGGTTTTTAGTCAGATGACCTTATCAAAATGCAGCATACAAATCTACTGTGTCTTCCTGAAAATTATACAATTAAATATTACATGTATCACAATCTTTCATGGCCTGAGGTATAACCGATTTTGTATTATGCTGATCTAATTTCATTAATAATAGCTATCATATGTGGCTGAAGATGAACGTGGCAGAATTGTTGGATATGTATTGGCTAAAATGTAAGTGAAAGTGCTAATTGAAATAATTTGTGTGCGTTTAAAACAAACCAGAAATAAATAATTTAATCAAATTATTGGGTAAATTTATTAATTAAATCATGGAAAATTTCTAAAAAATTAAATTTTGTTATAAGATTAAGTAATTTGAATAGTCACTTGACCGCATAGTAGGCAAAGACGATACTTTCTTTGATCTTTGTCATTCACTTCGATCATCGTTTGAAAAATTTATATTTTTTTCTATTTGAAGCAACCAAATATTTTTATTTTTTCAGTCACAGCTTCTTCAAGTTTTTATGTCGTAGTTTGAAAGACTGCATCAAAAACAAAATATGGTTTACCGTTTATAAATTCAATGCCATTGGAGCTGTAATCTTGAAATTTTTAAAAAAAATATAATATTATAAAAATATTAATTGTAATTAATAGATAATTAAAAATTATAAATATTATAAATATTTATAATTTATTAATTATAAATAATTAATAAATTAAATTTATTAATTATAAATAATTAATAAATTAAATTTATTAATTATAAATAATTAATAAATTAAATAAATTTCACAATTTATCCTGAAGACTATCGAAAATTCGATACTTTAATAAAATATTTTTACTCTACTCTCTAATCTAATTAATAACAGAAACCAATGTGTTTCTGTTATTAATTATTATCTGTTATTATTTTTCAAAGTAAAAGTTTCGTTTATAGGACTTTTGCCAAATCTTAATCAAAATGTAAGTTTCGTTTATAAGAATTTTGTTATAAATCGTAATTAAAATGTATCTGATATACAGGATGCATTCCCGTATATTAATTTGATAGAATCTAAGCAGAAACAAAAGTTAATATTTAATCAAGAAACAATATGTAATTATTTGTAAAACATGTAATATAATATAATTAAAGTTATAAAATATGCTTTTGGAAGAATTTATTTTTATCGGTTTTAAAAAATTAAGATTTTAAGATAAAAGAAGGCATATGATTAAATTGATTGCCTAATAAATAAATTACATAATAAATTTTATAGAACATCAAATTTCGATATTTATTACTTAATATATTTATTTGTTTTATTTTCCATTGTGATATGCCTTACAGAGTGATTATATCTGTAAAACTGTCCTTTAAACAAAAATTGTCTTTTTATCAGAGCAAAAATTTATAACAGCTTAAACACAAATCTCGTTCTAAGAGCGAAACTTTGTAAATAACATTTAACTCTATGCTTTTTTGACATAACATTATGATGTAACTTAAGAGGTATATATTGATACTCTAGCGTAGGTTCCCATCTATGCAGTCAACATTATACATACCTTGTAAAACATGTAAGCCAGACGCGAAAGAATGACGAATGCCGTTTCGTCATCATAATGACTCATCAGTGCCAGATCCCTTTCACTACTGGATGCAGAGGAGGACTGGCAGACGGCAATCAACGAATGAATCAATGTGAATGATGTACTAGAAAATTTTTTGACAGTCCTCCTCTGCATCCAGTAGTGGGAGGGATCTGGCACTGATGAGTCATTGTGATGACGAAACGGCATTCGTCATTCTTTCGCGTCTGGCATACATGTTTTACAAGAAATTCACACGAAATGGTCTCACACTCCTTAAATATGTAATTATATTTTGTGCAAAACACATTTTTGCTTCTAATTAAATAACAAATAAATGAAATTAATCTATATGACTTGCATTTATTTTCTTACCTACATTGCATATTAATCATATTCATGTTGCATGCTTATGTAAAATATTGAAACGCATGGCGGATCATAAATACCATGGCGGATCATGGTGAATTAACCTAATTAATACAAAATTGTTGCGACAGTATGGGCAAATAAGCCAACTTCAGTGTCAATGTTAAGCTTGTTTTTGTTTCATCAAATCCGAAATTCTTATCGCAATCTTTGCAAAACCGCAACGAAGATTATTTTTGGCAACAAGTCGATTTTGGTATTTAGACAGGCTAGGAAACCCGGTTTCGCAAAAATATGTTGTTGGAAACAGAAGAAGATGCAACGTAATCGCAGACAGAACATGATAAGACCGCAAACACTTGATCCGGATTTGTGTAATAACATGGAAGAGAAATCGATTTTTGCTAGATCACTATTAATATTTTCAATAAACTCTTCTGTGATGTATCAGTGACATCTTTAACTTTGACTGTGAATAGACTTCTGGCAAGTTCAAACAATATGTCCGGTAGATTTTGGAAAGTATGATGAAATTTCGGCCGCTATACAAATGTTCTTTCACATAAATTATCGTTGTATTTATAGATTTGCCACTTTCTGTAATTAACTAATTCCAAATACTTGCATGACGTACATCTAGCTCAATTCTGTTCAACATTAGGTGATTTTGGTGCTAATCAAAGGCTAATTAGTTAAGTAGCATTTGATTAGCTAGTAAGTTTTATAGGTTTAACGAAACACAGTTAAAACTTAAATTACAGTATAGGGATATATATATATTATTTAAAATAATATAAAAAATAAAAACAATATAAAATATGTAAAGAAGATAAGCTGTATTTAGTTTGGTTAACATACAAAATGGCTATGATTATTAAACAATTGTTTACAGTATCAGATTAATTTTGAACAACATAAGAATATGTTCTATTTAAAATAATGTTTAATTACATTTCCTCAATATGCTTTATTTTAATTCAGGGACGATGACGACACCGACGATAACGTATCACACGGCCACATAACATCATTGGTAAATTAATCATGATTTGTTTTACCTTATTTTGGTATTAAATTATGCGGGCCGTTCGTCGAACCTATAGAAGATTGGGTTTAGCTCAAAAGTTAATGGAACAATCGTTCATAGCTATGTCAGAAGTATACAAGGCGGCGTACGTTTCGTTACACGTGAGAGTCAGTAATCGTGCTGCCTTACATCTATACGAGGATGTCCTTGGATTCAAGTAGGTTTCGGTTTGTTAGTCTGAAATACATCGACGTATTTGTCATTTTCTTAAATGTACATTTTAAATATGATAAATCAATGCCCTCGTGTTCTGTTTGTTTTTGTTAAATCAATAAATCTTTCGTAACTTTAATTGATTGCCTGAAAATGGCGATGAATTGGATAAAACAACTGTAGATCAATCGTTACTGATTTCGCATTTACCGACTATATCTGTGACGAATCCACCAATAGACCTTTCGAATTTAAATAATAATTCATTAGGAATCAGATTACAATAAATTTAAGAAATTAAGTAAAATTAAAAATTAATTAATTTTTATTTAAATTATTTAAAATAATTTAAATAAAACATTTTATTATTTAATTCTTATCAGAAAGAATTGAATCGAATTGTTCTTTTGATCAGAAATAAAAATCGATAATTTAGGTGACTAAATTTGGCTAAACTTACAATTTTTTTAGCTTAAAGTTAAAATAATTAGGATTGAAAAAATCAGATTTATCATATAAACCCTTACAGTCGAAAGAAACAAAATCAGATTTTTTATTTGTTAGATATTTCAATTTCTAAAGTCGTTTGTATATTTAAGTGATAAGCGAGATAATTCTTAACTGAAATCGTTCCTATCAGATTAGAATTCAATTTAATATTACGATTATAGCTATCTTTATCACCCCATCCTTAGGAAGTAAATCTGTACTATTATGTACATTAAACTTTCGTATTTCCATAATTCTCTCTTTTTCTCGTAAGTTATAAATTTATTACATCCTTTATAATATACTATTTATTCCATTATTTAATGCAAAATATTGAATTGCCTCGTTGTCTAATTGATAATTATTAAAATAATTAATTAATTAATAATTATTAATTATTATTATCTCTTATATTCATAGGGTAATAAAGCCAATGAGATAAGAAAATTTAAGTTCAATCGAATTTATTTTTCTAAACACCGCAAATCACACTTTACTTATCATAAATGCTACTCGTATATTTACTTATTATTTTTTTTCATATTATAACTGAAAGCCAAACCCAACAAGAAGAAATTAAATTTATCTTCAATATTTCGGCTAGGAGCAGCATCCATTTTCAAGAAAATTGTATATTATTTATCTTACAAACTTTTTTGGGTCATTTATTTTTTTAATTATATCAAAATTTCGATTGGTGTCGAGTCTGATTCAGTATATATTCATTTATCCCTGCTCTCTTGTTTATTGGCTACTTCCTGTCCAAATGTTTCCGAAATTCTCAAACGAATCAAATATTTTCGCTAAAATTCCCATATTTTCCATCAATTTTGAATGGTAATGGAAGGTAGCTCAAAAGAATAACGCTAGATTCATCGTATGATGTGGTTACATTTTATTTTACTAATTGCTTGAGCACTTGACTGATTTCTTAAAGATTTGATTCACTATAACGCGAATAAGTCATGTATTTCAATTTGAATGATAAAATGATTACTTGATCGAGTGGTTATAGAATTAAACCAGTAAAGAACCGGTTAAATATTTAAAAAGTTTCCGAATTTATGTCCTCTAAAATTGTCCATAAATATTGTTCTGTTGATTCTTTATCAACATGTTTTTTTTTATTTCCCAAATATCTAATGAAAAGGTCTATTGTGAGCCAAGATTTTTGATTTGACTGAAACATCATAATCTGAACGGTTGATTACTTGGATTCTTCGGCTTATCAATGACCCAAAGTAAACACATTGACCACGATAAACTCATTAATTAAATAGTTTAATAAACTCTTCTGTGATGTATCAGTGACATCTTTAACTTTGACTGTGAATAGACTTCTGGCAAGTTCAAACAATATGTCCGGTAGATTTTGGAAAGTATGATGAAATTTCGGCCGCTATACAAATGTTCAACGATAAATTATCGTTGTATTTATAGATTTGCCACTTTCTGTAATTCATTTTAATCGCTATAAAGTACTTTAAACTGTTGTTTTGTTAAGTTTATCAAAAAGATTAAAACACTTTTAGAACTTTTCCTTTCGACAACCATCCCACATCATTGTGAAATAGCAAAACATTATTTGACGCATCCAACTAATGAAACAGTTTTGAAAACTGTTTCAAATGTATATAAAGCACTCTATTTTTACAAAATTGAGAACTAACGACGTTTTTTATTATTAATTCTCGTGATTATTATGACAGTGTCTTTTGTGGATCAGCAGATTTCATGACTTGGAATGCCTAATCGATTATATCAGCATAATGAGAGCTATTCTCACGTGAACAGTGCCGTTAGGTATCGAATTGCACTTAATTGTGGCCACCTCCTCGACACATGATTTAGATGTTTGTTTTTTGTTGTTGTGGTCATGTAAGCGTGCGCCGGCACGCATTTGCCACGTAAAAAATAAATCTTTTTTTTTTAATTAAGTAACGAATTCGGATCTAATCATAATCTTGTACAATTAACAAATTATTCACATTAGAATAAATCAAAGATCATATTTCTGATGATCTTAGGCTATCACTGGTGAATTGGCATTTAATCACCACATGAGCGCGATCCACAAGTTTAGAACCGCTGCTCTATTTAATATCTTCGAATTTAAGTTTTCTTCGGTAACTTAAATTTGATCTCTAGTAGTGAATTTGTAGCAAAAAAATAGAAATTTTCAGAATTGGAAGAACATATTTATTTATTCTTGAACGTTTTATTATAAGCCAAAATACAAAAAGCAATGGGAAACAGATAGAAACAAGCATGATCTCGATAGTCTGATTCACTACGTTATGGTTGCTCATTCTGTCAATGTGAATTCTGTCGCTTCGTATTTAAAGTGCATGAGTTGAGGCTGTATGCAAAGATACCGGCCTCTACACGCTCTCTCCAAGGGATCATTTGTTGATGATCGCTCCGTCATTGTCGCTTTCCAAAGGTTAAAAACTTTGCTGCGAATCTGCTCAATCAAATCGTCTTTAAATGTCTTGCCTCTAGGCGGTAATCCTCTCGCTTGCTAATAGTCTCGTTTTCACTATCAAAATTGATCATACTATCGAAAGATGAAAGAGAACTAACTTAGTTCAAGGAGAACCAAGTACATTGCAAAATCGAATAAAAGAACATAATCAAATGAAATCCAAAATGTGAGCGAGATGAAAAAATCAAATCAAGTAGAACGATACAATTGTAATTTCTTAGTTAATAAATCTATAAAAATAAAGAGATAATAATTGTTTTTATGCTTTAATATACTAAAATTCACAGTGGCACTTTGTGAGTAAAAGTCACCAAGTACTGGATTGTTAAAATTTTTAAACCATCCTATAAAATATAGGTGTTCTTAAAGCTTTTTTTTATTAAATAGCTATGTTTTAAGGTACTTTGTAAATTCAAATTATGATTAGTCTAGTTATTAAATTTCAAATGTTATCCTTTTTATCAAAATATTTCAATTATTCGAATTATATTTTTATATTTTATATTATTTGATAATACTTATGTTATATATAATATCATTTATGATAATATTTTTATATATTATTTAATATTTTAATATTTTATTTTTTAGTGTAAAATTATAAAATAATTAATTATAAAATTAATAATGTATTTATTTAGAATATTTGACGTTGAACACAAATACTACGCTGATGGAGAGGATGGCTACTTAATGAGGAAGACATTTTGAGTTTTAAAAAAATTTTTCCCTTTATTTGTTAAAATAACAAATTTTTATTTTAACACTTTTAAATACAAACTTTTCAGTAGTGACTTCGAAAGTATTACGAGGTGAGTTATTGGAGAGGTTCACCTCGATGGTCAGAAAATTTATGTATGTAGATATGTATTAATAACTCGCTTGGTTTATTTAAAATTGAAAGTTCAATCGATGGTTTTTATTGAACTATTTATATTCAAATTGAACACTTTGCATGTACTGAACTCGTTAGGTTCAGTGCACCGCACTAACTGGAATAAATTGCATAAGGAATTAGAACGAATTAGACAAATTCTTGTTTATAATAACTATCCATTTAGACTTGTTGATTAGATGATTAGGAATTTTCTAAAAACTACGGACCATAGTGCGCGACAGCCGCATACAAATACTAATCTCCTCCCACTGTATCTTTTGCCTCATCGATCATCTCCATTGTACATAATCTCACTTTCTTAGGCTTCCATTTCGATGATCACCTTTCCCTTAAACCCTTCGCCGTGACAAGGTCCGCTCGTCAAACTTAATTCTCAGTGAAATCCGCCGTATCCGCCCCCTTATCGACTTCCGTTCTTGTATGTCTCTTCGTTCATCGCTTCTTTTCCATAAAATCGATTAATGCCTTAACCTTTTCGCCAATTCTTCAAAATCCATCATTTGGAGAATAGTAATACCCTATTACTCCACGTTCCCACCAATTACTCTGACAACTACGGTCTCCGAGCTGAACGTGCTCGTTTAAAGATTTTACCTTCTTAAAACCAATTATCGTATTCCACTTGTTGAAGTGGAATACTCCCAATAACTTTTACTAATTAAATACTACACAATTTGTTGTTCGTCCACAGCTAGTGCATTTTTGTCAATCTCATGCAGTTGTACTGCAATGCAAGTTTACGGTATCTACACATGCAACTTCACAAAACCGCACTGATGCATCCTTTATTTTTCTATTTTAACACGATTAAGAGAAACTTGATATCCTGATCTACCTCAAATGAATTCGGCGCAAGCAAGCGACTTTCGGAATTTTGTTCAAATTTCGAATGTTTTTACTTTTACGATAAGCCTTAGGGAAAATTGACGTTAAAATATTAGCGGATTTCCTGTTGGAATGCAATGTACGAGAACTTTGCTTTCACGATAAGTGTTCCGGCGAATTAAACTCGCATGAGCATGTCATAACTAAACTGATGTTGCCAAAATGTCGGCCATCTCCTATAGGCTGGTAAGCAAGGATTTCAACCTGGCCAATTGCAATTTTCTCTATTGTAGTGGCAACTTTCCTTTTTGAAAATAATTCACATCAGCATCGAATTCATTAATGAAAACAAAAGATTTGTTATCACATCAACATTTATTTTTTAATTTTTATTTAGAATTTACAGCTTCAGACAGTATTAGTTTGAACTAACGTAACACCTGATAGTCTGAGATAAAGGATGTCTGAGATAAAGGATGAATTGCGCTTACAAGTATATAGCTTATTCATGATTGATATCATGAAAATAAGTATCGTATTTTTCTTACGTTACTTTGACAATATTTTATGAGTCCATTGGCGGGAACCTTCTTTTATTAATGCTGTAAATAATTATTATTAATATTATTAAATAACGGATCGGAGGATTTTCAGAGCGTCGAAGGATTTTCAGAGCGTCGAAGGATTTTCAGAGCGTCGAAGGATTTTCAGAGCGTCGAAGGATTTTCAGAGCGTCGAAGGATTTTCAGAGCGTCGAAGGATTTTCAGAGCGTCGAAGGATTTTCAGAGCGTCGAAGGATTTTCAAAGCGTCGAAGGATTTTCAGAGCGTCGAAGGATTTTCAGAGCGTCAAAGGATTTTCAGAGTCGATTTTCGTCATAATTTATTATTTAGTAATAAATAATAATTATAAACAATTATAGAATAATATAATTGTTATTATATTCTTAATTATAATCAAATTAAGAATTTATATTTCCATTAACGCTAAGATTTCTCGAAGTACCATATTTTGACAATACATTATATTGTTATCAGAGCATTATTTATCTGTAATGTTATTAATACAAGACATTAACGTAAAGTCAGAATTCAAACTTAGAAAATTAAAACTTAAGCGTTTAAAATTTGATTGTTTTTATAACGCATTGCTTCTAATTAGTCGATAAAAAGGAATTAAATTAAAAATTGCGTAACATTTTTGTTAAATAAACAAAATTTTAACGTGACATAAATTATTGAACGAATTGAGAATAACGATATAGCACTACTAATCAGGATCGCAATGAACATTAATCAAACCGGTATTTGTTTTGAATGTGAATTAAAGTTCCTTCTGAACGTCATCTTTCTTGTATTTAGTGAGCGGCTCTGTAGAATGCTCAACAAAGAATTTTATAAAGTCTTCTTTCGTGCGACCACCCTAAAAATCATTGAAAATTTTTTAATATTCAAATCTTACACTTTTTAAATAAAATAACCTTAAAAATGTGAAAATATAAAAATGTGATATTTATATTTGTAGATTCAGTTAGTCACTTAAATTAATTATACTTCATGTTATGAATATTATTTAATTTTATGTTTATTAATATACTTTACTAAATATAAATTGATTTAAAATTTAATCTAAAAATTTAATATTAAAATATATTAATTTAATATTTTACTTATAAACTTCACAATAACTTTATTAACTATAAATTTGTTATAATTTATAACTTTAACGAATTTTTATAACTAGTATTTAAGTATACAATAGTTAATTATTTTTTATTAACGAATAGTTAAGTTTCTTTAACTAAAGAAAAAATATAAGTTACTGATTATTTTTAATCTCTCTTCACAGTAGCCTGTTAAGATGATGCTGCATGCTAGTGAGGCAATAAATTGTATTTGTAAATTAGGAATGTTCCTTAATTTCGTTAGTATATTAACTTGTATTATGTAAGTTATAAAAGTTAATATAAAATATAACTTAAATTATATTTCATTAAATATAAATCACCATACAGTTTTGTTATTTTTTAATTTTATTCCAAATAATTTGTGTTTTTGCGATGAGGTCATCGACAATTGCATTTATTTTACAACTGAGCTGTTTAAACTAATGATTATTTCTACTACATGAGTAGAAACGATTGTTTTATCATGTCACGCCGGTAACAATGTAGAATAATTACAACATGGATAAAACACTTACTATAATAACTTCGTTATCATGGATAAAAAATATTTTATTTATTAACAAATTATTACCACTTGAATCAATAATTTGTTGAATTAAAATTTATTGTTAATAAATTTTAAAATTACATTTAAATATTAATTTAATTCAAAAAGCTACAAAATATTTATTTAAAGTATAAATCTAAAAAATCTAATAAATTTATATATTTAAAGCTACAAAATCATAATTTAAAGTTAGTTTAAATATAAATTAACTTTTATTTTAAGTTACCTTTTACTTTTTTTATTTATTCGACGATATTATCTTCGCCGAAAAATTTATGCTTAAAGTATATCCATTTATTGAATTGGTTATATAATTTTGTAAATATTATAAATAAATTTACTTTCAAATATTTATATTAAAAATAGTTCAGCGAACAATGTAAGCTATGCAACTTACATCGTATAAAATGGGTTCATTTTTCTTGTTTTTAGGAATGAAATACATAGTTGGATAGCCACGAACTTCAAATTGACTCATCACTTCATTGTCAGCTGCATTCATCTTTGCGATAAGCAAGTTTGATTCATCGCTTAATTCTTTAGCAACTTCAGATAAAATAGGAGCCAATTGTTTACAATGTCCACACCAGGGAGCATAGAATTCGATGAACACGTCCTTATCATTATCCATTACAATTGACTTGAAGGTTTTCGCAACAACTACATGAACATCATCTTCAGTTGGATTTTCCGGAATGGGCTCAGATTTAACTGTCGGTTCGATCTTTCCGTCCATTACGTCCTTGATAAATTCAACGATATTATCCGCGCTGAAAATGCATGTTTAAATATTAACTAAATTAAACTAAACTAAATTTTTAGTTGTTAAATTATATATCAAGTATCTATTCTAGACACTTCATAGTGTAATATTAGACTACCATTTATTATATGGTTTACATGGTCTAAGTACATGTGACATTTGATTCCTGATGAACTTTATTCTTTATCCATCGTTCATTTTTTATTAGCCAATTAATAAAAATTGATTTTTATTTTAAATTTTATCGTTAAATATAAATTGTATAAAATCCTATATTATTATTTATTATTTATCTTTATTTTTATTTATGTATCGTATAACATAAGTAGCCTTTGTTATCCAATCTGATTTGTTCTACTGACACTTTATTATTTACATGTGGACTTTGTTTTCCCGATTACATAACCTCTGTCAGAAATACTGAAACTATGCATTCTTGATACAAAAATGTATAATGCATGCCATTATCCTCACAGGTATTGTTCCTATTGTTATACAGCAGGACGCTACTAATCAGTCTGAGCGAGTATTATCAGTTGCTGACCCAGACATATACACAGACTTATATACATTTCGTTGAAATGCTTTTATTAAATTTAAATATTAAATTAATATTAATTTATATTTAATTAATATTAATTATCTTTATTTTTATTTATATCTCGTATAAAATACGTAGAATCAGTTATCTGATTTGCTTTCTGATAAACTGAAAGCCGTTGACGTATACTGCGAATACAAAGGGATGCATCACACTCTTTTGTGGTACTCCTACTTACAATTCTTAATAAAAATATGAGATTATTAGATTAAAATTATGAGAACTTGTAATTATTCTTCGTTGAAAGATATAAATGATTACAATATAGTTATTATCTTTATTTTTGATAAAAATTCTTTATTATTGTATAAAATACTTAATAATTATTTATTTTGAATCTTTATTTTTATTTATATACCGTATAAAATACGCAGATTCAGTTATCTGATCTAATTTACTCATTACATGTAATTAATTTCATAAAAGAGATAAAAATTTTATTTTATTTTATCTCTTTTATAAAAGAAAATTAAATTACAAAATTTAAAATCTTAAAAATTTTAATTTTTTAAAATATTTTTAAAAAAGTCATTATATGTTTAGAATTTAAAATAAACAATTTTAAACAACCTGAATTGGCTTTCCATCTTATATTTTTGCTGATTACTTTGTTCGTACAGTACAACGTTAATTTTACTAGTATCCTCGGGATCAAAACCACCTTGTTTAAGTTCATGCATAAAATCATCAGTGTCTGATATAGCAAATTTAATTTGCTGGTTATTAGTAAAGCTTTGTGCTGCCTTTAATATACGATTTCGAACATACACCAAATCTATATCACATAAATAAAGTTAGTTTTAGACAAACAAAAAAATCTTTTTACTTTTCGATTTCTTGACAAGGTCAACATCGGTGTAAGCTATTAACAAATAAGATTCACTGAAATCGTTAATATTATCAGGTGTACGTACGCCGCATAAGCCATATCTAAAAGCACAGTTGAAAACGTCAAATACAAACACAGCAGATGCCATCATCACTCATTATCTTAATTTCCTTATATCATTCAATATCATTTTGTGAATCATCTATTTTATTTAAAAACATTTTTCAACTAATTTTGATCTAAAGATTTAAATATTTTGATTGTTAAAACATATTTAGGATGATTTTATATGATTTCGGGATAGTAAGAAATTATTATAACAAATTCGCATAAAATCAATTTTAAGATTATTTAAAAATATTTAACAATTATAGAATTATTATCAATTCAAGATATTACCAATTCGATACGGTCTATTTAGATGTAACTGATAGTCTTTCAAACATTGTTACTATCCAAATGAAATGTGGAATTTATGAAATTCCAAAACTTATTTATTTCGATTATGGAAGTTTACCAAAATGTATTATTCAAATGGATAATTTTCGCTCAAGTGCCAAATAAGCTCACCTATTAGCGAGAATGAATTTAATAATTTCATCATTTGATTTGTAGGAACCAGAATATTCAATTTCAGATTGTTCGAGTTTCGGGCTTCGAAGAGCTGCAGCTGTGTAGAACACGATTTTGCTAAATATAACTTAACTGCTAGATCATATTCTTAAAAAAGGAAATAGATTTATTAAAGCTAATTAAGATCAAATAGTAAAAATATAATTCAATTCTTATTTTTCTTTGACTTCCTGGAAAGAATAGAAAATTTAATTGAAATAAGATTTTTCTGCTTTTTTAAGGCATGTGCGATTTTGTGCTGCCTTTGGCGTTTATCAAATTTCAATCTACTTTCGCTGAATATCAGCCTCAATTCAATGTTTATTTCAAAAAGAACGATTCTCTTGATCACTCTTTAAAAAATTGTCTATTATATTTAGTGTAAAAGCCATATTTTCATTTGCTTGCTTGTTATCGAGAGGAACCTCACAAAAGCATCGTAATCGTATTTAATATTATTTAATTTTATTATTATACTTTATCGCCAAGTAAACTATAATTGACATATCACTCCTTACGAAATATCTGGTGTCAGCAACTAAAATTGGAGTTTGTAAAGATTAACCATGTCGATAAGAATGAAAATAATTAATTAATATTAATTAATTTTAACAAAATTAAAAATAAATAGCGTTTTAATAATTTATTTAATAACATATTTAATATAATTTTATAATTAATTATTAGCGAATTAAAAATTGTTTATTTAATTATAAAACTGATTGTTTTCCTTATTGCCACAGAAGAAGGCTTGGCCTAAATTTGCATTTTTTAACTCACACACATTACATCAAATGTGTTTGCAGCGTTTGCTAATCTTTCAAACTAGTATAACTTCATAATGTAATTCTCTAGCAGCGATAATTGTAATGGATTGCTTGTTATAGCAATCACAAATTTGTGAATCGCTTCTTCTACAAGTGCTAAGAAATTCTGCAAGTGTTCGAATTACGAGTCATATCTCGTAATTCGAAGTATATTTTTATACTAAATAATGAATAATCATTAGTTAGTATAAAAGTAATTATATAATGGGTTCTATATGAATGTAATATTCACTTGAATATTATTTAAAAACATATAAGAATAAATATTAGATAAGTTTGGCAAAAATTAAAATGCCTATATCTAACTAACAATGGATAGGCTGGTAATCATATTCCAGACAGAAATACAAATTTAAGTTTAAAAATTAAATCTTAAATTTTATTTTTAAATATATAATTTTTTTTATATTGAATTTAAAGTTTTTTACCCAATAAAGTAATATTTGTTGTTTATTTTCAAGTCATCTTTTAAGTATAATATCATCCTTTGAGTATATCGTGTTTACATCTTTAGTGTAAATATCAAGACTCATCCCGCAACTTTCAAAATCTTGAAAGTCGACTAACATTGTAGTTTAAGATTTACAATGGCTAGAGTGCATCAAGTTATTTGAATGAAGGGAATTTGATTTCTGCTGATACGGCGATTATCTTAAGTCGTTGTATTTTTCAAGTTGTATTTTTTAATCGCCATTTCAAAATTCAAGATTTGAAAATATTTTAAAATATAAATTAATGCAAACTTCCAGCTATTTAAAAATTAAAATGTTCATAAAAATGTAATCGAAAACACAAATAGCTTACTTTTTGTAACCGGCTTTGGTCATAATGTCTTCGTTGGTAGTATACGCAAAGCGTACTCGATATTTGAGATCAGCCAAACCTTTAAGTTCGTCCAACCCATTTACTTTATCATTTTCGAAGAATCCGAATACTATTCCGCTCAGCGTTTGCTTGTCTGATAGAAGTGCGTCGAATTCGCTGACGGTAAAGATTTCCAATGCAGCTGGCATAGCCATACTTTCGACAAACTCAATTATATTTCCTAAACAAACATATTATTTTATTGTTCGACTATAGAATTATTAAAATGTAAATGAACATCTGTAGTCGATAGGAAATGAAACTGTTTACATTGGAAGTCACTGCAAATATTTACTATTAATGTTGCGAAACCCCATTTCCGACTACTGATTACAATATAAAAAAATCGTCAAAATGACATATATCTTTCAATTTTTAAAACTCAAACCCATATTTTAAGAAAATGAAGTTAAAAACCACATAAACAAGATTTTATCAGATAGATTTTATCATGCGTGTTTACATTTTAATATGCAAATAATATACTTAATATATTTATAATAATATATTATATGAATATATAATTTAATGTAATTTATTAAATTTTATGTAGATATCGTGTCCTCCCGATATTTCGAATTTTTGATCTTTCAATAAAAATAATTTTTAACCCTATCAGAAAACATGACTAGAATTCTATGAGTAAAAAAGTCTTCTGACACCCACGTATCAACTATTCTTGGTTACATATATCATAAGACTATTTGTACCTATGGTTAGGTACAAAATGGTTACAAATACTATAAGAAAACGCCTTAAAATTGGACTTGTTTTATACAATATAAAATATAGGTATAGCTTTCTTTATTTTATAAAGAAAGCTATACTTACATTTGGACTTGATTTAAAATTTTTCTCTTTTTTATTTTTAAGGGCTAAAAAGGTAAATAATAAATTTAAAATATCGAAAATTCGAAATATCGGTACAGAATCATAATATTTGTGACTAATAATATTAATATAACATAATATTAATAATATATTAACAATATATATAATATAATTTATATTGATAATATATTAATATTAATATACAATATTATCAAATATTATCGATCTGTGCAATCAATGCGAACGATTGGAAAGGTAAGATTTTCGTTATAATTTATGTGCCAGGCGAATTTTTCAAATTCGATTAGAAAGTTTTTTTCAAAATGAAGAAAAATATTGTTTTCATATTCGGTTAGAAATGGGTTGTTATATGCACGAAATGCGTTAAAGGCATTATGAAACAGAAGTTAAATAAAATGAAGCGAATCGAATTAAACATTTAAATTACGACTAAAATTAGTGGTTTCTAAAACAAGAAAGATAACGCGAATCTAGAAATTCAATATAGAACTCGTCACGACAGGTATGGTCGTCACTTCTTTAGAAGTGATTACTCAATTCATCTAAAAGCGACTTGGAATAGCAACATATTTCAATAATCTCGTAAATAGCGTCATTTTTGAAAATGTTTCTAAAGATATAATTTTTGAAGAAATTGAATACAATCAACCTCATTGCCTTAAAGCCGATATGATGATTATAGGTCCTAATTGAGAAAGATCATATTATATATTATTATATATTATTCATATTAAAATATTAAGGTTTTATTTTTTCATAAATTTGAAACTTAAATTAAAAAGTGAAAAAACTCACTTGTATTGCGACCGCCCCGGTATTCTTCAACATATTTGCCATTTCGAAAAAGCTTTAACGTCGGATATCCGGTGATTTCAAGTTTACTGCACGTCTCCTTGCCTCCAGTACTAGTGCAATCTACTTTTGCCAATGTACCTGCTGCAAGAGCGTCGCTCGCTTCCTCGAACTTTGGAGCCAAATTTTTACAGTGTCCACACCTTAAAGATAGCATAGACTAGCAAGGAATATAGCCACTCTTTTATATTACCATGGCGCATAGAACTTGACTAACACAACGCCTAGTTCATTTATCTTCCCTTCGAAGTTGTCGGACAGATCAAGAACTTTGTGAGCTTGTAAGTTGCCAACAAACAACACAGCAAGAACGGCCAACTGGAATAGCATCTATAAAAATGTCATTGTTAGGTTTTAATTTGATGTTTTTATTATTTAAAATTAAAACGCATATCAATAAGGAATGTGTGAAGATATGTATGGATACTCCGGCATATTTCAAATACTCTCTCATACGACGGTAGAAACTAAAAAAAACATTAGACTTGTAGAATAAACTATACACCTATATTCAAGTCCTTTTTATATTTTATAGCAACGATATAAATGATGAAGTCAGAAAATAATCATCAAATCTGAAAGAACACTGGCAAATAACTTAAATATTAGCATTTGATATGAAACAAAGTCACTTCACTGAAATTATATACTTTATATTATATAACCACATAAACGAAAATTGCAAAACTAAACGATCTTTTGATGGCAATACTAAATTTAAAAATAAACATTTTATTTTTATAATATTTTCTGGGTAATTTCGTTTTTGTAAATAATAACTAAAACATATAATTTGCTAGAATATAAAAATCATACATCACATATATAGCGTGTCAATTATATATCTTACATAACTGTAGTTTTGAATAATTCTGCAAATTACCGTAACTTTGGTTGATTTTGCAAATACGATGCATCTAGCAATCCATTCAACTTTCAACAAATTTACTAAAATTAATATTAGTTATGTAATTTAGAGAAAAGGCTGCATTTTTTATACGATTTTATTTTTTAATAGTAAAATTTTATTAATACCTTAGAACTAATTAATTCTGTTAAGTAGTAAGCGAAATTATTAACAAATCATAAGGCATTTTCATTTACAATTACGCATTTGAATACTTTTTAAAGTTGGACATAGATAAATCACATAATACAATATAATATTAAATAAATCAGATCAGATAACTGAGTCCACTTATTTTATATTAAATATAAATAAAGATAAATAATAATATAAGATTTTATACAATTTAAATCAAGTTAAAATAAAAAATTAAAATTTAAAATAAAATTCAATTTTTATGAATTGACTATTAAATAACAGACAATGTATCAGAATAAGGTCTATTGGTCAACAGAAGGAACTGCTATGTTATCATGTTTCGAGCCATATTCGAATTGACTAATAAATAACAGACGATGTATCAGAATAAGGTTTAATGGTCATCAGAGGAACTGCTATGTTATCATGTTTCGACCCATATTCATCGACATAGCATAGTAGCTGGGCCAAATATATGCTAAATACGTATTTCTCTGATTTGATTATTAAATATCTTATTCTAATCTTATTACAAATTATATCATCTATTAGCCATCCATAAACATTTTCCGCTTAATAGTTTAAATTTATTTTTAATAATATTTTGTTGATTTGTATATTTTTATGAATTGACTTATAAATAACCGACAATGTATAAGAATAAGGACTAAGTGTCATTAGGAGGAACTGCTATGCTATCAGGTTTCGGCCCCTAACTCCTCTACCCAACATAGCAGCGGGGCCAAATACATGCTAATGATGTATTTCCTCTGATAAAACTATCTAGTATCTTATTCTAATACAAATTATATTATCTATTAGCCATCCATAAACATTTTCCGCTTAATAGTTTAAATTTATTTTTAATAATGTTTTGTTGATTTATATATTGTGAATTTAATATTTTAAAAATATTTTGTTGATTCATTACTTTTCCGTTATAAGAAATATAAATAAAATTTATTAGGCTTGAAAATTAGCAAAAAATAATGTTGTCGTATCAATAATACATAGTTTCACTAATACTGATTAGTATTATTGTATCAATAAAATTAATATTAATTTATATGATAATTTATTAATATTAATATTAATTTTATTATTAATAAAACTATGATCATTTCACTAATTAGTGAAATGATAACGGTATAAAATATTTTAATAAATAAATAATATTATTGTAGTATTATAATATTATGTATTATAATATTATTGTAGTCTTCAATGCTGACGACGATATTCAATTGAATAACGGTATTGTATTTCTTCAAAATCATTTAAATAATTTAATAGATGCATATTTTAAACTAGGTTACTATAAAAATAACATCAAACAGAAAATAGTAAAATATATAAATCAACACAATAATATAAAGAATAAATTTAAACTCTTAAGTGGCAAATTTTTATGGATGGATAATAAATAATATACTTTGTTTTATAATACAATTATATTATATATACTTATATATTTAATATTACATAAAAATAGTAAAATATATAAATCAACAAAATATTATTAAAAATAAATTTAAAATCTTAAGCGGTAAATTTATATAGATGGGAAATGAATAATATAATTGACGTTAGAATAAGTTAGAATAAGTTAGAACAATATAGCCTGAGTTAGACAACTTGAAGACTATTTTAATGGCGCAATTGAAGTTAATTTGAGATGTGAATACAGATATCATACTTTTGGATTAGTTACTTAATTTCATGGCAGTCATAATCCTATACTTCAATTTTCACATCGGGCAGTATGATGGTTTAACGATATTTACCAATATGTTTTGAATCTTGGGATAAATCGTCGTTCAGACGTTTGTCCAATTCCTGGATTGCAGAAGATGCTCAATTGAACCTACGCGATCAATATCCTTTCACTTGACTTCTTTACTTTTTTGATTTCTTTCATTCTGTTGATAAATTTTATAAACGGACAAAACAGCCTTCATGTCTACAGTTTTGTAAAACAATAACAATAACAATGAAAAGGTAAGCGCTTAAACGGGAAAATGGTCTAACTTAAAAATTATCAAATTATACGATCAAAGCATTATGGTGGTGCATTTCTGATCTCTTTGCATATGAGTATCTCACCCAAAAAAGGTGAGTTTTAATCAGCCTATTAAAATGGTTATTTTATGGGGTGAGTTGTTAAGTTACAAATATTAAAAAATATCGAGCTCTTCAATATTATGATTTTCCGCTCGATCACTCCGTCTTTCCGTGATTCCTATCTTGCTCTTCGCCGGTCTCATCTCAACCTACTACGTACCAAATGCAACTCCTTCTGGTAGCATAAAATCATCACTTCATTCAACTCTAAGACACTGGCATACTTTTAACTCAATCCTGGCTCGTTCCTCTACGCCGTGCAACATCAATGCTAATGATTATTCGTCATTTCTCCAGACTAAAGTATCCACGCTGCTCTCTCACACCCCGGTCTCCATCCTATCCCGCTCTGCCCAGCCTAGCCTCATCCTTCCGGAACTCTTTCATCTTCTCCCTGTCTCACCTACAGAAATATCATCTGTCCTCATGTCCTTGCCCAACAAAACCTCACCCGCCGATCCCCTGCCTACCCACATATTAAAATCTATATGCTCATCGATATCCCCATTTCTCACAACCTTGTTTAACTCGTCCATCCGCAGTCGTATCTTCCATTCACACTGGAAATCCGCAATCGTTCGTCCCCTCCTTAAGAAACAATCGCTCGACCCCTCCCTTCCTTCTAGCTATCGCCCTATTTCACTACTCCCTACTCTTTCTAAGCTCTTAGAACGCCTCATCTTAATACAAATCAACGCTTATCTCTCCTCATCCAATCTATACCCTCCTTTCCAATCCGCTTTCCGCTCTAATCACTCGACAGAAATCGCATGCATAAAAGTGTACAACGACTTACTCATTTCTCGAGACAAGGCTCTATATAGTGTTCTCATCTCCCTCGACCTCTCCTCCGCATTCGACATTGTCGACCACTCCGTCCTCCTTTCTCGCCTTCGTTATGATTACGGCTTTTCTTCCTCCTCCGTAGCATGGTTCGCCTCATATCTATCCGACCGTTCCTTTCGCGTCTGTTCTAATTCATCATCCTCCCCTCCCATCCCTATTTTTTGCGGGGTCCCACAAGGTTCAGTCCTAGGTCCCCTGCTTTTCTCTCTTCTGCTTGGCGATCTATCTCCGTTTATCAAACCTTACTCCTTTAAGGTCATGCAATACGCCGATGACATTCTAATCTATGATCATGCACCCGCACATCGCATACACGATATCGGCATTTCTGCCTCCAACTGTCTTTCTTCTATCTACAAACGTCTCTCCAATCTCCATCTCGTTCTAAACCCCGAAAAGTCCAAAATAATGTGGATCCTCCCCCGTAAACCAAACATATCTCCTCCCACTGTATATTTTGCCTCATCGATCATCCCCATAGTCCACAATCTCACTTTCTTAGGCTTCCATTTCGATGATCACCTTTCCCTTAAACCCTTCGTCCGTGACAAGGTCCGCTCATCTAACTTAATTCTCCGTGACATCCGCCGTATCCGCCCCCTTATCGACTTCCGTTCTTGTATGTCTCTTCTTTCATCGCTTCTTTTCCCTAAAATCGATTACTGCCTTAGCCTTTTCGCCAATTCTCCAAAATCCATCATCCTACCCCTACAACGAATAATCAACACCGCCGTTCGAGTGCTCTTTCGTCTCCGTCGCTTCGACCACACATCCACATATTTTGCCCAACTCTCCTGGCCCACCATCCACATCCGCATCAAACTCCGCCTTCTTCTCGTTACTTTTCGTCTCATCGCTGTCGGCTCCCCATCGTTCATCAACCTTCCTTTCTTAGACGATACTCGCCCCACCTCGCTATCGCTTCGTTCCTGTCATACCCTCTTACTCCACGTTCCTAATTACTCCAACAACTACGGTCTCCGATCCTTCCTCGTCGCCGCCTCACTCGCCTGGAATCAACTCCCTCTCGACGTCCGCCGCGCTCCCTCCTTTATCACATTCAAACACCTCCTCCGTTCACACCTTCTCGACACCTGATTCACAGTCTTGTTTTGTTGTGGTCATGTAAGCGTGCGCTGGCACGCATTTGCCACGTTAAAATAAATCCTTTTTTATAAAAGAAAAAAGGATTTATAATATTAATAAATATATTAATAAATTAATTAATATATTTATTAATATTTACTGAAATTATTATTAATAAACAAAAATGTGAGTCAAAGAATCTCAAGTTTTTCAAAAAATCAACATGAAATATAAAACCTAAAATAAAAAATTAAATATCATGGATTATTTAAATCTCTTTCAAAGTAATGATTATAACGAAAGCAATGCTACAAGAGTTGATCGTTGAATCTGAAGTTGATTCCGTATTGATACATCATACAAAACTCTTATTTCAAATGATCGTACTAAGTATATCCGCGTAGTGAGGGTTGATCACGCTATTTGTTGATCACGTTATTAAGAGAAGTTATAATTGTTCAGCCTGATTACAATAATATATACAATCAATTCAGATCAATTCGGATCAATATACGACGATTTTACAACGACAGTGCACTTTGCTTCGTCGATTTCTTTTGTTTGACGTGCATCCAATAGTTTGTTGTATTCTGATTATTTACACTCGAAGAGCTGGGTAGAAAAGTAGTGTTTGTAGTGTTTACAAAAGAAGTAGAACGATCTACTTCTACGTCTGGTATCTCAACAACCTCATCACAAGATTTTGTGTCGTTATTTGTAATTTGGGTATGAGTCATATTAGTAGCCTTAAGTAAACGCTGGTCGAATTCTGATCCAATAGTCCTGCTTACGATGGGGTCATCATTATATAAGCTAGTATCATTTGTCAGCATGGGAGCTAAGTGCTTTGTTGATATTTCTATAATTCGTCCGTCTTTTAATCTCACAGTCGCATATTTATGATTTGACTCTATAAGATACGTTTCTTGCACAAGTGGTTCGTATTTAATTCCGGTAGCGAACCTTTTGACTAGTGCAGGTCCTGAAGATGTTAACCAATCAGGCATTGTGACTCCAAAACACAATCGTAATGCATGGTGAAACATACGTTCATGCGGTGTAGAATTGGTGCTTGTACAAAGTAACGAGCGTATTGAATTCAGGGATCGTCCTAAAGCGTCGTGCCATTTGTTTATTGGCAAATTATTTTCTTTCAATACCAACTCTACGGTGTTCCATTGCCGCTAAGGGTTATAAGGAGTTGTGTGACTCGATGTGATATTGTTGCTACTTAGAAACAATTGGTACTCCTTTGAACAGAATGTAGAACCTCAGTCGGAGTGTATGAACGAGGGTGTGCCGAAACTGTAAAATATCTGCTTGAGATACTTAATAGCCGTTTGTGACGACGCATCTGGGCATGGGAAGGCCCAGGGATAACGCAAATACTCGTCGATCACAGTAAACATGTATTTGTTCTGGCAACACTTTTAAAAGGGTCCTTTAAAGTCAATCGATAAGTGGTCAAATGGATGTAAAGATTTAATAAGGGATGCTTGTGGATGCTTGTAAAATCCAGGTTTCACTAATGCGCAAGTTCGACAGGAATCAATAACTGAACGCACGTCGGATATTGAGAATGGTAGATTATGAGAGCGTATGTAATGCCACATTCTCGTCTCGCCAGGATGACATAACAGTTTATGTAAGTTGAATATTTCCGAAGATCTTCGATTAATCAGAGCACAAAGGATGCAGGAGAATGTGTCCGCAACAACCTTCATCGGACCTGGTCTGTATTCGATATCGAAATGAAATTCAGATAAATCCAATCGCCATCGTGATATTTTGTCATTTTTGATTTGACTTTTACCTTTCGACGAAAATATATAAGCAATAGATCGTTGGTCTGTAATGATTTTGAAGTGTCTGCTAGCGAAGTAATGTCGCCAGTATCTAACAGCTTCAAAGATAGCTAGGGCTTCTAGCTCAACTGCGGCTTGGCGCTTTTCAGATTTCGAAAGGACTCGCGAAAAGAAAGCGACTGGTTGTCCTTATTGACTGAGAGTTGCGGATATTGATAGTTTCGAGCATCGGTTTCGACGACAAGTAGTTTATCATTTTCAATCTGTTTCTTGCATGCAACAGACAAGGCTTCTTTTATGTCTTTAAATGATTTGGAGGCTTCGTGAGATAGCGGAAATGTTGTGGCGTCGGCAAATGGACGTATTCTATCCGAAAATCGACTATTCCATTGGTAATAATAGGTAAACACACTTAAAATACTAGCCTTTTCGCTCAAGCAAGTAGATGGTGACATACTCAACAAAGGACTCACTCGCTTTGGATCAGGTTTGAGAATACCATCGGTAATGAGATAGCCGGGCGCACAAATATAATTTCTGCACTGAACAGTTTTCTCGAGATTTATAGTTAAGCCGTATTTATACAATGTGTTCAAAAACACGTTAAGGTTCTCATTATGTTGATCCACTGTGTTTCCCGCTACCACAACGTCGTCTAAGGAAGAGAATACACCGACTAGCTTCTCCTTATCGATTATTGAATTCATAGTTCGTTGGAAGGCTTCAACGCCGTGTCAAACCAAAAGGCATGTACTTGTATTGAAATAATCGACCGGCGGCCTCAAATGATGTGAACTCTTTTTCAGAATCGAGTAGTGGAATTTGATTATAAGCATCTTTCAAATCAAAGCTGCTGAAAAATCTATACCTGGCGATTTTTTCTACGAAATCATCTGTCCTTGGCAACGGGTAAGCGTCCAGTATGGTATATTTGTTTATAGTCTGGGAGTAATCGATGACTAATCTACGCTTACCTGATTTATGAGTAACGATCAACACCTGTGCTCTCCATGGAGAATGACTAGGTTCTATGATTCCTTTATCGAGCAAATGTTTGATTTGACACTTTATAAAATGTTCTTGATCCGGTGTGCGTCTACGTGATTTGGTTTGGATAGGTTTGCAATCATCACTAAGTCGTGCAAATAAGAGAGGTAATGGAATCGCTGATGTAGATGACTGTAAGTTTGCTAGCGATAATGTTTTAATTGATCCTCCGAATTCGATGTTGAGATTTTGGAATCGTTGTAAAAAGGGATGACCGAGAATCAAGTTTTAGTATAGTTTCTTAATGACGTAAAGTTTGACGTTTTGAATAAGTTGGCTATCGTATTGAATATCTGTACTACATATTTTTAACAATTTGCTACTGTAATCTTCTGACGCCATATGAACGGTTTTGTTACATGGTAAAGTAAGTAGTTTACATTGAGTAAGTGCTTTGCCATAAATGAAATTGGCGGCACTACCTGTATCAATGAGAGCTCTTAGTGTTATATTTCCAATTTTGATGTTGATTGTTGTTTTCTGCAAAGGATTATAAACAGTGTTGCAAGATATAGTGGATATTTGAATGTCGCTAAGCTGTTTTGGTTGTTTGCGTGACTGACATACTTTTGAAAAGTGGCCTTGCTTCCCGCAATTATGACAGTTGAGCAATCTGGCTGGACAATCAGATCGTGGATGCCGATTTCCACCGCAGAAGAAACATTTTGTTCGGTTATTAACGACGATGGATCTGGTTACATCAATGTTTTGACTCTCTTCTTCATGATTGCAATTTGACATAGATAAAAACGATTCGTGAATGTTACGGTCATCGTAATTTTTGCATGTATTTCAGCTGTTCTGAAGTTCGTGCGACGTCGTAAGTTTCTTTTTAAGTCAATTCTATGCGTTCTAAAAGACGCTGTCTGATTTGCTGTGATCGTAATCCACGAATAAATGAATCACGCACATATTGGTTATGATGCTCGTCTGCGGAGACGGCTTTAAATTCGCAATTTTTTCCGATTTGCAGGAGAGTTTGAAAAAACTGGTCGATACTTTGTTCCAGTTTTTGCTTTGTTGAGGATACAAGATGTCGATTGTAAATAACGTTCTTCGATTTCACAACTAATGTTTCCAGTTTGACGATCGCTTCTTCGAACGTTTTGCATTCGTCGACGTGAGCATATAACGTTCCACTGATTGAATTGACCAAGATAAGGAGTTTCTGAGCGTCAGTGATGTCCGGAATTATTGATAAAAATGAAGATATTCTCTGTTTCCAATGTCTCCAATCGACAATAGCGTTCTGATTGTCAGGCGCGATTGTGAGCATTTCGGGTTTGAGAAACTTATCCATTCGTATACAATTGTTCAATAAATTGTAGTAAACAAACTAAGATTCGCCAAAGAGGCTTTATTGAACAATCTATAAAAAAGGTCAAATAATTATAAGTCATACAACATTTATATCACTTAGGTCCACAACTTTTCAACATTTATCTAAACACATTGTTAAAAAAACTACACTGTTCGTATTTGGATTTTGCCAATGATCTTAAAATATGGTTTAAAATTACATCGAAAAGCGACATTACTGTATTAAAGCAAGATTTAAAAATTATTCACGAATGAAGTAGTATTCGAACAGCAATAATAATAAATGTAGGTAAATGTGTCCATTTACGTTTTGGTCGGAATGACATACATGCTGATTACATGTTGGACGATAAAAAAGGATTTATTTTAACGTGGCAAATGCGTGCCAGCGCACGCTTACATGACAACAACAAAACAAGACTGTGAATCAGGTGTCGATAAGGTGTGAACGGAGGAGGTGTTTGAATGTGATAAAGGAGGAAGCGCGGCGGACGTCGAGAGGAAGATGATTCCAGGCGAGTGAAGCGGCGACGAGGAAGGATCGGAGACCGTAGTTGTTGGAGTAATTAGGAACGTGTAGTAAGATGGAATGACGGGAACGCAGCGATAGCGAGGTGGGGCGAGTATCGTCTAAGAAAGGAAGGTTGATGAACGATGGGGAGCCGACAGCGATGAGACGAAAAGTAACGAGAAGGCGGAGTTTGATGCGGATGTGGATGGTAGGCCAGGAGAGTTGGGCAAAATATAAAGCAAAATATACATGGCAAGCGGATGTGTGGTCGAAGCGACGGAGACGAAATAGCACTCGAACGGCGGCGTTGATTATTCGTTGTAGGGGTAGGATGATGGATTTTGGAGAATTGGCGAAAAGGCTAAGGCAGTAATCGATTTTAGGGAAAAGAAGCGATAAAAGAAGAGACATACAAAAACGGAAGTCGATAAGGGGGCGGATACGGCGGATGTCACGGAGAATTAAGTTAGATGAGCGGACCTTGTCACGGACGAAGGGTTTAAAGGAATGGTGATCATCGAAATGGATGCCTAAGAAAGTGAGATTGTGGACTATGGGGATGATCGATGAGGCAAAATATACAGTGGGAGGAGATATGTTTGGTTTACGGGGGAGGATCCACATTATTTTGGACTTTTCGGGGTTTAGAACGAGATGGAGATTGGAGAGACGTTTGTAGATAGAAGAAAGACAGTTGGAGGCAGAAATGCCGATATCGTGTATGCGATGTGCGGGTGCATGAGCATAGATTAGAATGTCATCGGCGTATTGCATGACGTTAAAGGAGTAAGGTTCGATAAACGGAGAGAGATCGCCAAGCAGAAGAGAGAAAAGCAGGGGACCTAGGACTGAACCTTGTGGGACCCCGCAAAAAATAGGGATGGGAGGGGAGGATGATGAATTAGAACAGACGCGAAAGGAACGGTCGGATAGATATGAGGCGAACCATGCTACGGAGGAGGAAGAAAAGCCGTAATCATAACGAAGGCGAGAAAGGAGGACGGAGTGGTCGACAATGTCGAATGCGGAGGAGAGGTCGAGGGAGATGAGAACACTATATAGAGCCTTGTCTCGAGAAATTAGTAAGTCGTTGTACACTTTTATGCATGCAATTTCTGTCGAGTGATTAGAGCGGAAAGCGGATTGGAAAGGAGGGTATAGATTGGATGAGGAGAGATAAGCATTGATTTGTATTAAGATGAGGCGTTATAAGAGCTTCGAAAGAGTAGGGAGTAGTGAAATAGGGCGATAGCTAGAAGGAAGGGAGGGGTCGAGCGATTGTTTCTTAAGGAGGGGACGAACGATTGCGGATTTCCAGTGTGAAGGGAAGATACGACTGCGGATGGACGAGTTAAACAAGGTTGTGAGAAATGGGGATATCGATGAGCATATAGATTTTAATATGTGAGTAGGCAGGGGATCGGCAGGTGAGGTTTTGTTGGGCAAGGACATGAGGACAGATGATACTTCTGTAGGTGAGACAGGGAGAAGATGAAAGAGTTCCGGAAGGATGAGAGTAGACTGGGCATAGTGGGATAGGATGGAGACAGGGGTGTGAGAGAGAGCAACGTGGATACTTTAGTCTGGAAAAATGACGAATAATCATTGGCATTGATGTTGCACGGCGAAGAGGAGCGAGCAAGGATTAAGTTAAAAGTATGCCAGAGAGTCTTAGAGTTGAATGAAGTGATGATTTTAATGAGACCGGCGAAGAGCAAGATAGGAATCACGGAAAGACGGAGTGATCGAGCGGAAATCACGTCTGAGAGAGCGGTGATAGACTCGAAAATCATGACGGATTCGACGCTTTGAGAGTAGGCATTGGATGTCACACAATGGAGCCTCCCCCTTACCGTGCAAGCGACGGTGAGGGTGAGGCTTCAAGGGCAAGAGAAGATCGAATATGGATGTGAGTTCAGTCGAAAAGACAGTCAAGATCGTAAGGAGAGGATGATGTTATTGTGTGAGAAGATAGAGACGATTTAAATAAGACGAAGCGGAGAAGGGGAAGGTTCAGTTTTCTCCTAGGGCGGTGTAGGATGGTAGGTTTGTGAATCGGGGAGTGATTGGAAGTGAGATCAAGGGTGACAAGAAAGTGATCGGATAGACCAGGATCGGATATGCACAGTGAGGTGTAGGCAGCAAAACGATCGGGGACTGCGATGATGTCGAGTGCATTGCCAAGGATATGTTTTAGGGCAGTGGAGCTAAGTTTGTAATTGTAGTTGGATAGAATGCTGATGAACCGAATGGAATTCGTGGAAGAGGGGCGGTCTAGGCGGATGTTGAAGTCGCCTAGAACGAGTGAATTGATTGAGGACAAAGAACAGTGAGAAAGGATGTCAGCGAGTTCGATAAAACATAAGAATGCAGAAGCAGATAAACCAGGACGGTATACAATGGCGAGATCCAGAGTGATCGGACTAGAAGAACGACAAGTGAGCAATTCGAAAGAGCAAGGACTGAAAGGGGGAGTGATTTTGCGAAGAGACGCGGGGGTGACGGGCGAATGCGACAATTCCGTCATGATTAAAGATTTTCGAAGGGTATGAACTGATGGGGCCGGATGATTCGACTATTGAGCAACCAGCAGAAAGATTATGGCTAATGGAAATGTCGTCGGAATTTGAGTGCCTGGATTCGGTGAGTCAAAAGAGATCGATGGATTGCTTGATGAATAGGTTGAGGATAAGATCGGATTTATTGAGAATATATCTAGTGTTGAGGAGACCGAGGCGGAAACCGTGTGTGGTGGTGAAAGAGTCTAGCGGAGAAGACACAAAGGAGATGAAGCGCCATCGAATTTTGGAGCGGGTGTTGACAACTTGAAAATTTCCGTCTATGTTTCGGGTGGAGAGAAATGTTTCACCGTTTACTTTGCAACGTCGTTTTTTGATACAGGCAGAAAAGTGTTGAGCGATTTCGGAAAAAGTGCGACTGGGGAAAATTCGAGTGGTTGAAGATGACATGAGTTAAAATCGTTGAAAGAGCACAGAGGACGCGTGAGAGTGATTCTTGAAAACAATTTTTAGAAGAGGGGGTTTGGAACGATTAGATTGAGAAGATTTGTTCAGACGGATAAATGCGACAGAAGATATATCCTTGAAAAATGATGGTTTATCTGCAGGAACAATAGACGAGAGGATAATCTGAAGGCGGAAACATCGTGGTCTATACGTGCTTGCAGAGATAAGGAGGTGGAAGGAGTGATATTAGTGATGATGACGCAACGATCGCGAGAAGGAAAGCGTTTCCGTAAAGGAGGACGAGTGACGTGAATGGGTGTATCACGTTAGGAGAGCTGGCAGTTGAGGATTTGGAGGGAGTTGGTTTGACGACAAGAGACATAGAGGATAATCATAATAAAGGGGGTGTTAAGCGATGTGAGGAAAAGTTATGAGTGGAAGGATCGTGGAGGTTGGTAAAGGTGATTTCGATTGATGGATGTAGGTTATTGATAAACGAGACAGGAAGGGTGGGACGGAGGTGTCTGAGAGTGAAGATGACATGGGATGGGAAGTATATATGGTGACAGGGTGCGGATATTAAAAAGGATATGATAAACGACGAGGTTTGTTCTAGTGGACGTGTTGGATTTTGATATGTGCTTATTGGATAGGTTGCGTATTAGTTTGTTGGCACAAAAGCCACATAGAAAGTCTTCTTTAGACTTATTGTTGTCGCAGGCGATTGTTGTCGAGACGCTGCAGTCGTGTGTCGAACACTGTACTTGCAGTTGTGCATGGTTGGTGTCGTTCTTAGCTGTTTTCTTACGTCTTCTCATTAACGTCCTTGAGTGTTGAAACTGTTAGATTTGCTACTGCAACTGATCGGCGAGTGCAGAGAGACGATCTATCTATGCTTATCGAGAGATTAAGCTCAATCCGCGAGCTTAGCGAGCGGAACTAACAGGAAAAATCTGGAACTGACAGGAAAAATCTGGAACTGACAGAAAAAATCTGGAAAAATCAGGACAAATTTGGAACTGATAGAAAAAATCTGGAACTGACATTAATAATCTGAACTGACAGGAAAAATTTTTTAATTTGCCAATATCTAGAAAATTGTTTTAAACAGTTGATGAAGCTCTCAGAAATTGAGATTTTGCAATGATGGGTTACTTTGATCATACACATATTTGGGTTGAAAAATCAATGGCACGTTATTATTTTATCTAAAAATTAAATCTTTAAATAATATTTCATTAATTTAGTGATAAATTTTTTCTTACATTTTCAATGGGGTCAATAAAACTGAAAAAGGGTCAATAAAACTGAAAAAAGCATAGTCCACATTACCGAGCATAGTCCACATCGATTATATTATTCGGGAGGGGGACATCAATCTTTGGGATTGATGTCACATAGGATGGTGTAACAGTTCTTAATATTCCTCTTGGCTCAGTTGAATATTGTAAAAGAATATGCAAAGGTAAAATTCATGAAGGGATTTAATGGTACAAAGACTTATAACAATAGCAATGGAAGATTCACATGTTGCGTATGTAGCATTCACCTATGCTTTACAACAAAGGTCGCAATATTTACAGAGGAATTTTAAATGTAAACGTTCTTGGTTTATTGAACTAAACGATATTATTGTTGAACAGCTGTTGCCACTGATTACTGGAAACAAAAAAGCATTTTATATATTTTAATCTTAAAAATGATTTCTGTAAATTATTATTTTAATGAATTAGTGATTAATATTTCATCATTTAGAATAAATATTGGAAGTAAATCCATCTTAACGTTGTCGTAATGTAAACGAAGTCTAAACCAAAGAGGTTTTATTTATCAATCTAGAAAACAATCAGTTTATAAAAACAGTTATAGATACTCATGTCAATTAGAGATTATTGACTATATACCACATTCTTCTCCTACATAATAGTTTGAAAGATAAGCAGGTTGACCTCGCTGTTTTTTACTTCTTCGTACCTCGTTGTTAGATTGGTTGACTTGAGTAGTAATCGTCTGCCTATCCAAATTCAAGTTTAATTGGGTTGATGTAGCTTCTTCGTTGCTATTTCCGTCCATTGCTTGGGAGGAAGCTTCTTCAAAGTTTGATAAGTTAAGATCTTGGCTTATGGATGTCGTTGTTGGATGTAGGAATTCCTTTTGGTTAGTATTGTTTGACTCTGCTAATGTCGTTCCATCTTCTGGCCCGGACCACGACAATGATAGTTGATCTTCAGGGCAAGGTGCTAAGTCCCGAGTTGAAACCGTGGAAATGTGCCCACTTTTTAGTTGTATTCTAGCGTAGTGCTGGTTCGATTCTAGCAACAGTGTTTCTTGTACCACATTGTCTCCTTTATTAGGACAACGAACCAGAACCGGCTCCAAATTTAAAAGCCAACGTGGTAGCGAACGGCCTGTTGAAGATCCTCGGTCGTACTTGAACATACGTTCATGAAGCGTTGCGTTGGTAGATGTACACAGCAAACACCGAATTGAGTTCAGCACAGAAGGCAAAACTGACGCCCAAGACTGTATTGGTAATTTCGCATCCAACACCGATAACTGAATTCCACGCCATATCGTTCCATTTAATCGCTCACATTGGCCATTGCCCCGCGGATTGTAAGAAGAAGTTTGGCTTGTAGCAATCCCAAGTGAAGATGTAAACACTTTGAATTCGCGTGACACAAAAGCGCTTCCTCGGTCTGAGTGCAAATATTTCGGTGTCCCAAAAAGGTAGAAAAGCTGCTTTAAGCATGTTATAACTGATTCGGCAGAAGTATCGCAACACGGAAATGCCCACGGAAACCTTGAAAACTCATCGACGACCGTCAGTATATATTTTGCGTTTGTTTTACTGGGAAGTGGACCCTTGAAGTCGATTGACAAACGTTCAAACGGTTGAAGTGATTTGATTAAGACGCTGGTGGGAGGACGATAGAATCTCGGCTTTATCTTTGCACACGTTGAACAAGAGTTTACAACTTCCCGTATATCACTTAAAGAAAATGGCAAATTCTTCGCCCTGACATAATGCCACAATCTTGTCTGACCAGGATGACATAGTGAACGGTGTAATTTTATTAAGTCGGATTGAGAAGTCGTTACGCCGGAGCATGCTAGTCGTGATAAAGCGTCCGCTGCTACGTTGTCAACGCCGGGACGATAAATGATCTCAAAGCGAAATTGGGATAACTCTAATCGCCAGCGTTCAATTTTTTCATTTTTTATCCTATTCGAATAAGAAGACATCATATAAGCAACTGATCTTTGATGTGTAATAACTCGAAATGGACGTCCAATGAGGTAGTGACGCCATTCTTTAAGAGCTTCAATTATTGCCAGAGCTTCTAATTCAATCGCTGGATTGCGCTTTTCATGTTTGGACAGTACTCGCGAAAAAAAAGCAACTGGTCTACCACGCTGGCTCAAGGTAGCCGCTATCGCTACTTTTGATGCATCTGTCTCTACTTCAAACGGTAAATTTTCATCTATACACGAACGGCAGGCACACATCAAAGCTGCTTTTATATCCTTCAAGCTCTTCATTGCTGATTCACCCATGGGAAAATTTGTCTCTATAGCAAAATCTCGAGCGCGGTGCGCAAAACCAGGTATCCAGCGACAATAGTAAGTTAACAACCCCCGCAGATGGGAATGTTCGGTTGCATCCGTCGGATTCTTGAGCTCGAAGATTGGTCTAGTTCGTCGTGGGTCGGGCTTAATCATTCCGTTCTCAATACACTGTCCCAAAACGCTTATTGACTCGGATGCGAACACACTCTTGGTTTCGTTTAATGTTAGATGGTATTTTCTTGCCATGGCTAAGAATTTCTGGAGGTTTGCGTTATGCTCTTCCCTATTCTTTCCTGCAATTAAAATGTCGTCGAGATACGAAAAGACACCAGACAATGCTTCTCTGTCAATTAAACTATTCATGATGCGCTGGAACACTGCTACACCGTTTGTGAGCCCGAAAGGCACTCGTTTGTATTGATAAAGGCCTCCAGCAGCCTCGAAAGCGGTGAACTCTTTTTCGGATTGTAAAATAGGTAGTTGATTGTAGGCATCTTTCATATCCACGCATGAGAATATTCGATAGTTCGAAAGCTTGTCTATTAAATCATCCGTTCGTGGCAAGGGAAATGCGTCGAGCAATGTGAATCGATTGATCGTCCGTGAATAGTCGATCACCATTCTTTGTTTTCCCTGAGAATTTGTAACAATGACAACTTGTGCCCTCCAGGGGGATGAACTTGGTTATATAATGCCGTTTTCGAGAAGTCGCTTTACTTCTGATTTAATAAATGCGTCCTGACTAGGAGTTCGTCGACAAGATTTTGTTTGCAATGGACGAATATCGATACTCCTATGTTCAAATAACGGATGTGGTTCAACATGCATTGCTTCCAGGGCCCCAATAACAATCGGTGCATGCATTCCTCCAAACTCCAGTGCAAGATGCTTGAAACGCCTGAGAAAAGGATGGCCCAAAATTACATCAGCACAAAGGTTGTCTAGAACAAAACACTTGACACCATAATATTTTTCGCCCATTAGCTCCAAATCGAGAGCAACTGTTTCCCTCAAAACGCTTTGAAAAGAAGACGATGCCATCCGAGCAATTTCGTAACACTTAGTAGTTGACCGTTTACAACGTTTTATCATGTTTGACGATATAAAATTTGAACTGCTACCAGTATCTATCAGAGCATTCATTTTGATACCGTAAGCCATTATAGAAACCATGGCGTTCTTGAGACCCGGAGAAGAAAGCTGTGAAATTTGAGCAATCTCTATTGAATTCAAGTCAATCGAATTGCGCTTCCTGGACATGCACATTTTAGCAAAATGACCGACTTTTTGACACGATCGGCATTTAACTTTTAGCGCCGGGCATTGGGCTCGAGGATGTTTTGCATTTCCACAGAAGAAACAAGATTGACGGGTAGCATTAACTTGAATTGATGGAGAGTCGTCCGTCATATTTTCACTACTAGCTGCAACATTAATAGGATCCATCATTTGCACAGGTTGACAAGAGTACGAGTTAGCTTGTAATTCGGCCTGTTCAAGCGATCGAGCAGCTTGATAAGCGTCGTCCAGCGAAAGCTTTGACCGCTCCAATAAACGTTGACGGATGCTCGAAGAAGCCAACCCTCGAATAAACGAATCGCGAACGTACTCATCGTGATAACGCTTCGCATTTACATCCTCAAAATCACATGATTTTGCTAAATGCAGTAGTTCATGTAGAAACTGATCAATGGTTTGTGGATAAGCTTGCTTGTACGTTGACAAAACGTGTCGTTGAAACACCACATTGCGCGGCTTTACGAACAAAGCCTCTAGAGCAAGCATTGCATCTGCAAATATTTCGGTAGACTCGATGTATCGAAACAGATCTGCACTGATCAGGTTCGTTAATAGTGGCATTTTATGCTCTTCTCTAAGATCGGGAATACAAGAAAGAAACGCATTTAATCGAGTTTTCCAATGCCTCCACTGTATTTCTGAATCCGTCGAATCCTTTGACAATGAAAGCACATCTGGTTTCAACAGCTTGTCCATAACAAATTGATAAATAAATTGTCGTAATGTAAACGAAGTCTAAACCAAAGAGGTTTTATTTATCAATCTAGAAAACAATCAGTTTATAAAAACAGTTATAGATACTCATGTCAATTAGAGATTATTGACTATATACCACAAACGTCATTTCTAATGTAACCGTTTCTCAGGTAATATTTCCAAGTACCTAATTGTTTTATATATTTTCACGAAAATCGTTGTATTTTATATTAATTTATAAAATTGATGATAAAAAACGACAACTGTTTATCGCATTTCATACATTTCATGCATTTTCAATGGGGTCAATAAAACTGAAAAAGGCAACATTTCCGGAAGGCGAACACAACTAGGCAAGAAAAAGTTATATAAAACAAAAGATCTTTATTAGAAATTTAAAAAACATATTTCATTTTTTTGCAGCATAGTGTAGGTAAAGTTTAAAATTAAAATTATTTGTTTTTTCAAAAAAATAAAATTTGAATATTTTTCAAGTAAGTGTTCGGATTAGTTAAAAATTATCACACAATGTATGATTTAGCACATTATGTATCTACACCACATATAAGTTTTAGCTCGATACGACGTAGATTACGTTTCAGAGAAAATTTTCAATTTTTGAACTTAAAAATATTTTTTCCTAAAAAATCGATATGATAACCCATACTTTTTTCATCTCACAACATCGACCATCTATCAATTAACATTTACACAAAAACTTATGAATTGATTTATTCAGTATGTTGAAAAAATTTAATTTTTAATTTTTTAAATTAAAAAAATAATAATTAAAATTTTAACATTGCCCTTGTTAGTAGTTTGTTTACTGCAATATTTTTATAATACGATTACAAATCATATATCTACATTATTTTCAAGTTTGAGATTGATTTAACATGTATTACGTAACAAAATTTAATTTTTTGAACTTGAAAATACTTTTTATGCACTTTGGTATGATATCCTATCATTATTTTTAACTTATTATTTCCAACTTACAACAAATCAACGTATACACAAAAAAATTGACATCATTACTTTATTATTTTGAATAAAAATAAATTTATTTTTAACTATTTTTAAAATTTAAACGCTGGTTTAAAATTGGAGGAATTCGCGTGGAGACATTGAAACGATATTATTAATATCTCGAAACGATATTTTAAACTGTAATTAAAATGTGTAACAGGAAAGAAAATACAGTTTTTAATAAATATTAAAGATGTCTCTTGTTAATTGGTCGAAAAAATCAACGTTATTATGTCTACACCAATGTCTCCACGCGAATTCCGCCAATTTTAAACCAGCGTTTAAAATTTTTAAAATTGTTAAAAATAATTTTTTTTCAAGATAATAAAGTAATGATACCAATTTTTTTGTGTATACGTTGATTTATTGTAAGTTGGAAATAATAAGTTAAAAATGATTATAGGATATCATACCAAAGTGCTTAAAAAGTATTTTGAAGTTCAAAAACATTAAATTTTGTTACGTAATACATGTTAAATCAATCTCAAACTTAAAAATAATGTAGATTTATGATTTGTAATCCTATTATAAAAATATTACAGTAAACAAACTAAAACTAAGGGCAATGGTAAAATTTTAATTATTATTTTTTAAATTTTAAAAATTTAAATTTAAATTTTTTCAACATGCTGAATAAATCAATTCATAAGTTTTCGTGTAAATGTTAATTGATAGATGGTCGATGTTGTGCGATGAAAAAAAGTATGGGTTATCATATCGATTTTTTAGGAAAAAATATTTTTAAGTTCAAAAAATTGAACATTTTCTCTGAAGCGTAATAGACGTCGTATCCAGCTAAAACTTATATGTGGTGTAGATACATAATGTTCTATCATTGTGTGATAATTTTTAACTAATCCGAACACTTACTTGAAACAAATTCAAATTTTAATTTAAAACAATTATTTTTAATTTCATACTTTACCTACACTATGCTGCAAAAAATGGAAGATTTTTTTAAAATGTTTAATAAAGGTCTTTCGTTTTTTAAAATATTTTTCTTGCCTAGTTGTGTCTGCCTTTCGGAAATGTTGCCATTATGGTAGGTCTTTTGTATTCGGGGAAACAAAAGTTTGTGAATTGTGATATACGAGTATCACCAAAAACGTTTACTCGAATATAAATATAATATAATACAAATTTATTTAATGTGGCAAATGCGTACAAGCTGTACGCTTACAAGTCCACAAACAAAAATGAAAAAGTCAAGCAGATAAATTGTTTAAATGTGATCGAATTTGTCGTTTGAAGCACGATAGGGAAGTTGATTGGCGTATATGAATGGGCAGATGATTCCACGATAGAGGAGCAGCCACCAGAAATGAACCGGAGTCCAAAGGAGGTAGAGTAGTTTGGGACATGTAAAAGAAGGGACTTACATGAACGCAAAGAACGGTAAACAGAACGAGAATTATCAAGAAAAGGAAGGTTGAGAAATGAAGGGGTATGAAAAGTTACAAGGCGGAAAGCAACGATAAGAAGACGAATTTGAACACGACAATAAGTTGTAGGCAAATCGAGAGAAGCAAGATGGTAGGATGTATGACCAAAACGACGAAGACGGAGGAAAATTCGGACAGCTGCGTTGACGATGCGTTGTAGGAGAAGAAGAGTGGATTTAGGCGAGTTGGAAAATAGACTAAGACAATAATCGAGTCTAGAAAAAGGGAGAAGATATGAGAGTCATACAAGAAGGTAAATCGATCAATCTACGAACTTGACGGAGGTTGCGGAGTATCAAGGTAGATGAGCGTACTTTATCTCTAACGAAAGGTTTAAGTGAAAGTCGGTTGTCAAAATGGAAGCCTAGGAAAACGAGATTATCAACGATATGAAGAATTGTAGAATTTTATGATACGGAGGGAGGTTCGAAGCCGAGGCGTCGAGGTTGGATCTACATAATTTTGGATTTATCAGGATTCAGAGAAAGGCGAAGGGAAGAAAGATGATTGGAAATTGAGACAAGACAGTTGGAAACAGAAACACTAAGATCATGAATACGATAAACAGGTGCATGATCATAGATGAGAATGTCATCAGCATATTGCATAACATGGACGTTAAATTTATGAGAAATCGATGACAAGTCACCGAGAAGAAGAGAGAAAAGCATAGGGCCCAATACTTGGACGAGTTGAACAATGTGGTTAGGAAGGGTAAGATAAAGGAGCAGATATTTTTAAGCAAGTGAGTGGGAATTAGTTCAGAAGGAGAGGTTTTATTAGGTAATGACAGCAGAACCGAAGAAACTTCATCAGACGAAACGGGAAGATGAAAACTTTCCTTCCTTCTGGGAGGGAAGTATTTGAAGAGAAGAGTGGGTACAAGGGGAATATAGGTAGTAGGGAAAGTAAATTAAATAGCTTAGTTTGTAGATAAGAAGAAAATTTATCAGGATTTATATTACAAGGGGTAGATGATCGTGAAAGAATTGAGTTTAAGATTTTCCAATGAGATTTAGAGTTGGAATATGACTCGAGTTGATTTCGCCAAAAGAGAGTACGTTTAGTACGTATAAGAATGAGATATAAACGGCGTTGATAAAAGTAGGAATCACGAAGATTTGGAGTGAGTGAGTAGGGAGAACGTTTAAGAAAGCGTTTATACATACGAAAAGAGTGACGGAGTCGACGCTTAGAAAGACTACAGTCAGAATCGAACCAGGGAGCATGGCGCAAGCGCTGGGAGCGTCGGAGTCGACTAGGCAGAAGTTTATTGATGAAAGACATAAGTTCAGAATCAATCAGAATGTAGAAATCATCGGTAGAGAGATAGTTAAGAGGAAGTGAAAAGAGTGAAGAATTGAGTAAGGCTGTGCAGAGAATAGGGATATCGAGAAGCTTCCAGGGTCGACTTGGTGTAGATAATGGTAAAGGCGGAGAAGGAGGATGGGGACGAGTAAGAGTAAGAGTGACAAGGAAATGATCGGACAAACCAGGATCAGTAATTGACAAGGAGGTATAGTCATTGAAGCAGTTAGGAACATCAATGATGTCGAGAGCACCGCCGAGAATATGAGTTGGGCTTGTTGAAAGTAATTTATAGTTAAAATCAGAAAAAAGATTAGTTAAAGTGATAGAGTCAGAGTCAGACGGGCGATCAAGACGAATGTTAAAGTCACCGAGAACAAAAGAAGGAGTATAAGACAATGAACAGTGAGACATTAGATCTGCAAGGTCGTTAAAGAAGATACGTGATGGGGCAACTGAACCTGGACGGTATACAATCACAAGTTCCAGAGGGAAAGGCGTTGATAATCTGCATATGAGTAATTCGAACGAAGTGTAACGGATGTTAACGTTGATTTTACGTAAAGACATTGGGTGACGAGCAATGGCAACAATACCGCCATGGTTAGACGCAGTAGATGTATGAGATGTAATTTGACGAGCTGATTCAACTAGAGAACAACCAGAGCGACATAGACGACGAATAGCAAGATCGTCGGAGTCAGAGTGCCAGGATTCGGTAATGCAGAGAATATCGATAGATAATTGATCGAAGATATCGAGAAGCATATCAGCTTTATGAAGAATGGAGCGAGTATTGAATAGACTAAGACGAAAAGTATGCTTAGGAGCGAGATCGACTAGCGAAGAAGACAAGGGGGAGAGATGGGACGCCATCGAATTTTTGGCCTTGTGTGAACAACGTGAAAATTTCCGTTGATTTGACGTATAGATAAGGATGACTCGCCGTTTGTTTCACGTCGATGTTTCTCAATGCGAGCTAAATTGAGCTGGGCAATATCAGAAGGGGAGCGGTCAGGAAAGATACGGCAAGTAGATGAAGTGGTAAGAAGTTTAAAACGTTGGGAGAGTACCGAAGAGGCATGTGAACTATGTCGGAAAACGATTTTTAAGAGTGGAGGACTGAGATGATTGGATTTAGTGGATTTGTTTAAACGAATAAAGGATACAGGAGCGATATTATTGAAGAGGGATGGGTTATCATCAGGAAGAATGGTTGCTAGGATAGACCTGAAAGCAGATACATCATCATCGAGGCGAGATTGTGGAGAAGCAGATTCGGAAAGCTTTAAGTTTGATATGATTATACAGCGATCGCGCGAAGGAAAACGATTTCGTGGAAGTGGTGGACGGACAGAGCTGGTAGGAGTCGAGGTAGATGAGCAGATAGAAGTGGAAATGACAGGGGTGCTTGATAAAGAATTAATATTGGTTGGAGCAAGTGTGACAGGAGCGGGGTGTTGAATCGGTTGATCAGAGATGTGACTGGATATGATTTTAAATAAAGGATGTAAATTATTTGGAAGTGTTACGTGGGAGGTAGAGTAAGGAGAATTAAGATAGGTTGGGGCATGAGTGGCAGGAATGGAGTGTTGAATCAGTTGATCGGAAATGTTGCTGGAAATGATTTTGATGGAAGGATGTAAATTATTGAGAAGTGATACGGGGGAGGTCGAGTAAGAAGTACGTGAAGAGAATAAAGAAGTTTGAGATTTATTTAGATTGGGGGAGGAATACGAAAGAGGAGGTACGAGATGAAAAGCTTTACCGTTAGCATTGTTAGAATGAGAGAGATTAATGGAAGTTTGGTACGCAGTTGAACGAGGAGTGTGTAAGAGAGTAGGTTCAATATTGGGATTATATGATGCGAAGCCAGATGTTGATGCGAGGGAAACATCTAAAACAGCATTGGTCTGAGTGGTCGTGTGTGATAAGGAGAAGATGAGCAGGATTACTGTAGTAGTCGTACTGATGTACAAAAACCGCATGTGAACTGTTTACGTTTATACACCGAGTGGTCGGATATTTTAACACGAACAAGTGTCCATATATCACAATCTTTGGAATCGCATCCAACTTCGAAGCTGATATAACCATCATTGCATTCCGATGTGGAAAATTCTTGATCAGGAACAGGGATCTGAGATCGCGCTTTTTTAGGCATGACCTTTTATCGATAGATTGAGCTCAATCCGCGAGCGTAGCGAGCGGAACTGACAGGAATAATCTGGAACTGACAGGAATAATCTGGAACTGACAGGAATAATCTGGAACTGACAGGAATAATCTGGAACTGACAGGAATAATCTGGAACTGACAGGAATAATCTGGAACTGACAGGAATAATCTGGAACTGACAGGAATAATCTGGAACTGACAGGAATAATCTGGAACTGACAGGAATAATCTGGAACTGACAGGAATAATCTGGAACTGACAGGAATAATCTGGAACTGACAGGAATAATCTGGAACTGACAGGAATAAACTGGAACTGACAGGAATAATCTGGAACTGACAGGAATAATCTGGAATGTAATTTGTGTAAGAGTTTTAATAACCAAGACTTATTTTTAACGAATATAGCATTCACCACTGGTCTTCAACCAGGTACAACTGATACTTTGATATTTGCATAAACTCTAAGGGACATTGCTTACTTGAATTATGTCATGTTGGTGTGTCACACTCCTATCATGAAATACACGAACGTGCAACCGTGAAATACAAGCATGAACGTGCAATAATTAAATACACGAACGTTAAGATAGTTCATAAGAATTGACATACAGTTAAGGTTTACACAAAGGCCGTGAAAATATACGCTAATATCTTTGGACATATTTCTGATGAATGTTCTGAAATGTTAACTTATTTTTATATTTAATAATGTAAGATAATTGTAAATATATATTAATTCTAATACTACATAACATAATTGAAATAATTTTAGTTTTATGTAGAATTAATGTCTTGCATTGGGTGGATTTTATTGGACAGACATACTTATATCAGATATTATACATAGCAATCAAGAATTGAATGTGTGTCAATTAAAGTAAGCTATCACAGCTTTTCAATTCAAGCAAGCTGTGTCCTAAGGGGCATTACTTGATTTATGATCAAGTTCAAGCAAGCTGTGTCCTTGATTTATGATCAAGCAAGTTTCGCACACTCCTAGCATAAAAATACACGAACGTGCAAGTATGAAATACAAACATGAACGTGCAATCATGAAATACATATCTTTGGACATGTTTCTGATGAATGTTCTGAAATGTAAACTTATTTTTATATTTAATAAAGTAAGATAACTGTCACCAGATTAGTGCACTTAGTCGAAATTTCGAAATAAATAATACATTTTATTTCATCAATCCTATGGGTGTAATCAAGTTTACGCCAGTTAAAAATATCTTTATTTATTATCCATTTTTATTTTTTAATTGTCTTTTTTGTATATATTCTATGAATAGCGATCACAGCAGGAAATATTGCTCAAAATCGAGTCTGAGTATTGCATCTGAAAAATCATCATCAAACACAGTACATCTTTCAAACGATTAAAAATATAGCATCTGCATTGATTGCACGGTAAAAACCTTGCGAGACTATACATATCATTGTTAAAAAAGTTTGAGATAAATAACATACATTTAAGATCTAAAGTAAATACACAAATTACAATAAATAACATACACAAATCACAATCTAAAGTAAATACAATAACAGATACTCGGTTTTACGATTACTTCAACACTATATTACTACGATTAGTACGATTTTAACGTTTACAACGTTTACATCGATTACATCGATTACTTTAACGATTACTTTAACGATTACTTTAACGATTACTTTAACGGAAGTATATCTATATTACGTTAAAATAAGTCTTGGTTATTAAAACTCTTACAATTAATATATACAATAAATATACACAGTTTGATTGTGTTCGTACCATTATGAAGAACAAGAAGGTTAACTCTACAAGTTTTCAAGTACAGTGTGACTCTGATGATTGTCGACGTTGGTCGACTATTACAATCGCAACTGATTCAAATTATAATTCTAGTGGGTCATTTATGTGTGGATTTTGCGCTTCCCTGCGCATTCAATCACTAGAAGAGGAAATAAGTGTTTTAAGAAAAGCAATTCAAAATATAAATCATTGCCAGTGCAACATGAATTCCAAGGATGCATTAACAAATACATTCAATAACAGCATTCATGTTTTATCAAATTCAACTGTGCATTCTAGTGGGTCAATTGTAAATGTTCACAACAGGAGACTCGAAGTAAGCGATTGCATAATGGATCAGCGTACAACAGGGAATGATATATTGCAAAATTCCACTAGCAATCATCATATCAATCAAATATCCAATATTACCCCACAAGCTCACTCTACACGGGTATGGAAGAATATCAACGGACGTCATTTTCGAAGTTCATCAAGTATTAATCAACAAAATTTGCAACTTGATTCCAAACTTGGTGGATCCAACTGTAAAGATCGTTCTAGGGATATTAATTCAATGTCTAAATCGTCAGTGATGGTTGCAAATGTCGGAGAATTTTCCGTACATAAAACAGGAAACGGCCAGAATAAAGAACCATTAACTGAACCGCTAGATATTAATGCGCGAATGCGTGGCGAAAACCGAGATCGGTGCGTAATCTTTGCTAATATACCGGAATCTAACTCTTCGGAGCCTCAGCTACGTATTGATCATGACGTGAGTATAGTTCGGGAAGTATTATCAAAAATGTTTACTTTAGGTGAGGAATCTATAGCCTCATCTCTTCTAGTGAAATCATTGTTCAGGTTAGGTAAGAAAAATGAAGAACGTGTACGCTTATTGAAAGTGGTATGTAAATCGTCCGACAATGTTAACGAGATCTTACGCAGAGGGTATAAATTAAAAGGTCAAACTACTAAAATCTTTAAGGATCTCAGCATTCAGGATCGTAAGATGCGACATCAAGCTTGGGAAGAGCTAAAGACCAGGAATGCTTCTGGTGAAAAGGACTTGACAATAAGAAATTTTTATGTGGTTCGAAGAAAGCCATTTGTACGTTGGAATCCAATCGGTCCGTTAATTGCTTAGGTATTGATACATCCTCGTTAGATATATTTCCTACTGGACTATCTATAAACTCAAGAACCAGTAAATGTTCAACTCCAATTATTAACGTCGCTTACACAAATATTCGTAGTATAGTATCGAAGATTGACGAATTTCGGAACAGATTCTTTACATATAAACCTCAAATAATTGCAGTTACCGAAACTTGGCTGAATCATGATATTGCTGATAGTATGGTAGCTGTGGATGGGTATTATATCATCAGGGTTGATCGTAAAGTACGACGAGGAGGCGGTGTTGCACTTTATGTCGATCAATGTATAGGTGTTGACGATTTTGAATGTTATACTGACACATATGGTACTTGTGAACTGATGGTGGCGAGTCTATCCCATGTAAGAAATAAAGTTACTATTGCACTATGTTATAGATCTCCATGTAGCTTCGTTCTCACTAAGGAATTCTCAGATATTTTGACAAAGGCAGCAATGGGTGACCGGTTCCTCTGTTTAGGAGACTTCAATATTTCCAGCATCAATATGGATGATCCTCATTCAGGAATAACATCTTCTAATAAACTAGATCATGACTTGTGGAATTTTCTGTTAGATAGCCTACTTCTTGTTCAGCATGTATCAGCACCAACTAGGATTATGAATGATCAAAGTTCTTTGTTGGATTTAATCTTATCTAAATCATTAACAGATGTGCGTGACATTATGCATGAAGCACCCATAGGAGTTAGTGATCATTGTGTATTGCTTTTTCACTTCTCAGGGATTTCAAATAATATTATTGACGAAGTCGAAACTAAAATCTTCAAGCATTGTTGGTATCGTGCGGATCAGTGTAAAATTCTTCAAGCAGCATCGACTATGAACTTTGTAGGCGCTAGCGACGATGTTGAAGATTGTTGGAAGGTTTTCCGTTCAGCAATGTGTGAAATAATAGAAAAATACGTTCCTACCAAGATCGTGCATAAAAATAAAAAAGTGAATCCTCCGTGGTTTAATAGAGAACTTAAATCAGAACTAAGACGAAGAAACCGACTGTTTAAATTAAGCTGCAAGGACAATACTTATCGACAGGAATACGTCAATTGTCGTAACGTTTTCGAAAAGCTTAAAAAACGCAAAAAATTAACTACGAAATGACAATAGCTGCGGACTTTCATAGTGCACCAAAACGATTTTGGGCTCACATACGTAGAAATAGGACAATTCCTCCTGCGATTTCGTCTCTTCGTATTAATGATAACTTTATCACATCGCCTCAAGATGTAGCCGACACGTTTGTGTCGACTTTTCAACTCGTAACTAATAACACAGAAATTAACCAGCAATCTCGTGTAAGCCATTCACGAAGTTATTTTGATGTTACTACCGAGGAGGTTTATAGTGAGTTAAATTCTTTACGACATTCATCACCTGGTCCGGATGGATTACATCCCCAGATACTAAAGATATTATCTACATTTATTGCTTCACCGTTAGCTTATTTGTTTCAACTATCACTAGCTAAGTCAATTCTACCATTAGATTGGAAAATCGCCACTGTAGTGCCAGTCCACAAAAAAGGAGATCGTCACAATCCTGAAAATTATAGAGCAATAAGCCTTACAAGTGTCGTATGTAAGATGTTAGAGCGCATATTGTATCGGCGATTACTATCCTATCTTGAATCATCGAACTTGTTAGATAATTCGCAACATGGTTTTCGTCCTGGTCGTTCTTGCATGTCTAATCGTTTATGTGCACGCGAAGCATGGGTTGATGCAGTTGCGCAAGGTAATGCAGTTGATGTCGTGTATTTCGACTTCAGTCGGGCCTTTGATAGAGTTCCCCACAATATGTTGATTGAGGCTCTTGCAGATTACGGAATTGAAATTCCTATTATTCGATGGATTCACGCTTTCCTATCTGATCGTTCTTTCAGAGTTCGAGTTGGAAATTGTCTATCTAGACCGTCAAATTTATCAATGGGTGTTCCTCAGGGATCGGTGTTGGGTCCATTATTATTCGTCATATTTCTTAATAGTTTGCTACGCTCTCTAAAATGTAAAAAATTAGCATTCGCGGATGATCTTAAAACATGGAATGTTATAACATGCCATGCCGATATGCAACACTTACAAGATGACATAAATATGGTTAATAGGTGGAGCGAACTGACCGGAATCATGATTAACATTACTAAATGTGTCCACCTCAGATTTGGTTGTAGTGATTTACCAAATGATTATTCTGTTTGTGGTGAGATTATTCCCACAAATTCGTACACAAAAGATCTTGGGATAATTGTTCAGAATTCGTTTAAAACCGACCTCAATACTGAAAATATATGCAACATGTCGAGAAAAATTATTTACATGATCAAAAATACCTTTAGTTCGCTTCCACCGTCTCAGTTCTCACTATTATATAAGGCGTTGATCAGACCAATCATTGATTATGCTTCGCCGGCGACTTTTCCTTCTACGCGTGGTGAAATAAACCAATTAGAAAAGATTCTTCGCCGATTTTCCAAGCTATGTTCTGGTCTTCGGAACATCGCCTACTGTGATAGACTAAGCCAACTAAATATTACTTCAGTTTACAAGAGATATGTGTACAATGATTTATTACAGTTATGGCGAATGATCCATGTCTTTCCTGGTTATCCATCGGAATCCGTTATTCTAAATGATCGCCCGAGCCACAGAGGACACTCTTTATCAGTTGTTGTGCAATCACACGGGAAATGTCATAGATACTTGCGATTATCTCACAGAGCGGTAAACCTATGGAACCGATTGCCGAATCCGTTCGTGTCTATGGCACAGTACAAATCTTTCCAGAATGCGCTGAGCATGTGGATAAAAAGAGAAGATTCTTTGCAGGAAATATATAACTATATGTGACAATTTATTATTGCTGAACTACTTTTTTTTAATTTGTTTTTGAACTATTTTGAACTATTCTGAACTATTTTTTTTTGTTTCTTATTTCTTAATATTGTGATCAGACAAAATGACTCTTTATGTGTCAAAGTCTTGTAATAAATAATAATAATAATTTCAACTTTTCGGAGACTAAAATTGTAACGAGTTACATCCATGATCTGCATCGATTAATTAATAATAAATTAGCGATTAATTATTAATTAATTTACGCTTAGCTAATAATAAATTAACGATTAATTAACATTAATATTAATTACTACAAAGCAGATAATGTATCAGTTCGATCAGATCGTTCAGTCTGTTCGTTAAGACCGTTCGTTCAAACCGTTTGTTCAGACCGTTCGTTTAGACCGTTCGTTCAGACCGTTCGTTCAGTCCTTTCGTTCAGTCCTTTCGTTCAGTTAATTTGTTCAACCCGTTAGTTCAATCCGTATGTTCAATAAGTTAGTTCAGTTCGTGAGTTTAGTCTGTTCCTTCAGACTGAACTTATATTAAATATATATATTCAATATATTTAATATAAATTACAACATTCATCAGACGTAGCTCATGTTCTAAGTTCATGCCCAGATGCCCCGATTTAATAACATAATAACAAGATAAATTTATTTTTAAGTGGCAAATGCATGCCAACGGCGCGCTTACAAGCCGACTAATATAATTTAGCAGAAGAGTTCAGTGTGAATGGTCAGTCCATTCGTTAATATTGTTCGTTCAGTTCGTTTGTTCAGTCCACTCGTGCAGTCTGTTTGTTCAGTCCGTTCGTTCAGTCCGTGTGTTCAGTCCGTTCGTCTCCCTTTTATATTTCTTAACTATAACTATAAAGTATTAATTTAACTATTTTTTAACAATTTCCTAACTATTTGCTAACTATTTAGCTCTTTGTTTTATTAAATAACTACTTATTTTATTAATAAATAGTTATTTCTTAACTATTTCTGAACTATTTACTTCGTCTCCATCCCACCCGATCTTCCTCTTCTCGCCTAATCCTCCCGAAACTCTTACATATGCTCCCTGTCTCACCTACCGAAGTCTCATCTGTCCTCAAGTCCTTGCCAAACAAAATCTCACCTGCCGATTTCCTGCCTTCCCCATACTTAAATCCACATAATAATACAATAATCTATTTAACGTGGCAATGCTGCAAAATGCACGCTTACATGACCACTAACAAACAAAAGAAGAAACATCAAAAGTCACAGATAATTAGTTAATTGTTGAAATGGAATTGGATTTGGCGTTTGAAGCACGGCAGCGATGTTGATTGACGGATATGAATAGGCAGTTGATTCCACAAGATAGTAGCAGCCACAACAAAGGAGCGGAAGCCAAAATAGGTAGATTACTTTGGGACATGTAAAAGAAGGGAATTACGGGAACGCAGAGCACAATACACAGTACGAGAATTGTCGAGAAAAGGAAGGTTGAGAAATAAAGGGGTATGAGAAGTTATAAGGCGAAAAGCAATGATAAGAAGACGAATTTGAACACGACAATAAATAGTAGGCCAATCAAGAGAAACAAGTTAGTGGGATGTATGATCGAAACGACGAAGACGGAGAATAACTCAGGCGGCAGCGTTGATGACGCGTTGTAGGGGAAGAAGAGTGGTTTTGGGTGAGTTGGAAAATAGATTAAGACAATAATCGAGTCTAGAAAAAAGGAGAAGATATGAGAGTCATACAAGAAGGTAAATCGATCAATCTACGAACTTGACGGAGGTTGCGGAGTATCAAGGTAGATGAGCGTACTTTATCTCTAACGAAAGGTTTAAGTGAAAGTCGGTTGTCAAAATGGAAGCCTAGGAAAACGAGATTATCAACGATATGAAGAATTGTAGAATTTTATGATACGGAGGGAGGTTCGAAGCCGAGGCGTCGAGGTTGGATCTACATAATTTTGGATTTATCAGGATTCAGAGAAAGGCGAAGGGAAGAAAGATGATTGGAAATTGAGACAAGACAGTTGGAAACAGAAACACTAAGATCATGAATACGATAAACAGGTGCATGATCATAGATGAGAATGTCATCAGCATATTGCATAACATGGAAGTTAAATTTATGAGAAATCGATGACAAGTCACCGAGAAGAAGAGAGAAAAGCATAGGGCCCAATACGGAGCCTTGTGGAACACCGGTCGGGATGTATGAAGGATGGGAGAGAGAAGAGTTAGAATAGACGCGAAATGTACGGTTTGATAGATATGAAGAAAACCATGATACAGTGGTTAAAGAGAAGCCATAATCATGACGAAGGCGATGTAGAAGAGTCGAGTGATCGACGATGTCAAAAGCAGACGATAGATCAGGAGAAACTATGACACTACATAATTTATGATCGCGCAATATGAGTAAGTCATTATAAACTTTAAGGCAGGCAATTTCAGTAGGGTGATTTGAGCGAAAAGCGGCTTGACAGGGAGGAAATAAGTTAGAGGAAAAGAGATATGTATTAACTTGCTTGAGAACGAGACGATCAAGGAGTTTAGAGAGGGTTAAGAGAAGTGAGATTGGACGGTACGAAGATGGTAGTGAGGAGTCGAGAGATTGCTTTTTGATGAGAGGACGAACAGTGGTGCATTTCCAGATGGAAGGAAATGTACGGCTACGGATGGACGAGTTGAACAATGTGGTTAGGAAGGGTAAGATAAAGGAGCAGATATTTTTAAGCAAGTGAGTGGGAATTAGTTCAGAAGGAGAGGTTTTATTAGGTAATGACAGCAGAACCGAAGAAACTTCATCAGACGAAACGGGAAGATGAAAACTTTCCTTCCTTCTGGGAGGGAAGTATTTGAAGAGAAGAGTGGGTACAAGGGGAATATAGGTAGTAGGGAAAGTAAATTAAATAGCTTAGTTTGTAGATAAGAAGAAAATTTATCAGGATTTATATTACAAGGGGTAGATGAACTCGAAAGAATTGAGTTTAAGATTTTCCAATGAGATTTAGAGTTGGAATATGACTCGAGTTGATTTCGCCAAAAGAGAGTACGTTTAGTACGTATAAGAATGAGATATAAACGGCGTTGATAAAAGTAGGAATCACGAAGATTTGGAGTGAGTGAGTAGGGAGAACGTTTAAGAAAGCGTTTATACATACAAAATAAGTGACGGAGTCGACGCTTAGAAAGCTACAGTCAGAATCGAACCAGGGAGCATGGCGCAAGCGCTGGGAGCGTCGGAGTCGACTAGGCAGAAGTTTATTGATGAAAGACATAAGTTCAGAATCAATCAGAATGTAGAAATCATCGGTAGAGAGATAGTTAAGAGGAAGTGAAAAGAGTGAAGAATTGAGTAAGGCTGTGCAGAGAATAGGGATATCGAGAAGTTTCCAGGGTCGACTTGGTGTGGATAATTGTGGAGGCGGAGACGGAGGATGAGGACGAGTAAGAATAAGAGTGACAAGGAAATGATCGGAAAAACCAGGATCAGTAATCAATATCCCCTTTCCTCACCAACTTATTTAACTCGCCCCTCCACAGTCGTATCTTCCCTTTATACTGGAAATCCGCCATCATTCGTCCTCTTCCTATGAAACAATGTCTCAACCCCTCTATTTCTTCTAGCTATCGCCCCATTTATCTCCTCCCTACCCTTTGTAAGTTCTTAGAGGGCCTTATCTTAATACAGATCAAAGTTTATCTATCTTTATCTAATCTGTACCATCCTTTCCAATCCGCTTTTTGCTCTGATCACTCCACAGAAATCGCATGCATAAAAGTTTACAACGCCCATCTCGTTTTATCGTGACATGACTCTATCTCATCTCCATCGACCTCTTCTCCTCCTTCGACATCGTTGACCATTCCATCCTCCTTTCTCGCCTTCGCTTTAATTACGGCTTTTCTTCCTACTTCGTACAAAGACTTGTCTCATATCTATCCGACCGTTCTTCTCGTGTCTGTTCTAATTCATCTTCCCCATTTCTATTTTTTGCGGGGTACCACTAGGTTCAGTCCTAGGTCCTCTGCTTTTCTCGCTTTTAATTGGCGATCTCTCTTCGTTTATCAGACCTTACTCCATTAACGCCATGCAATACACCGATGAAATCATCTATGCTCTTGCAACCGCCTTTCATATACACAATATCTGCATTTCTGCCTCCAACTGTCTTTATTCTATCTGTAAACGTCTCTCCCATCTTCATATCTTTCGAAACCCCGACAGGTCCAAAATAATGTGGATCCTACCTGTACCCTAACATATTTGTTACCCCTGTATCTTTTGCCTCATCAATCATCCCAAAAGTCCACAATTACACTTTCTTAGGCTTCCATTTCAATGATCATATTTCCCTTACACCCATCGTCCGTGACAAGATTCGCACGTCTAATTTAATTCTCCGTGGCATTCTTCCGTTCTTGTATGCATATTCTTTCATCGCTTCTTTTCCTTAAAATCGATTACTGCCTCAGGCTTTTCGCCAATTCTTAAAGATCTATTAATTTACCCCTACAACGCATCATCACCTCCGCCGTTACAGTGCTCCCACGTCTCCGTCGCTTCGACCACATATCCACATATCTTGTTCAACTTTCCTGGCCCGCCATCCACATCCGCATCCAACTGCCTTATCGTCACTTTTCGTCTCATCGCTGTCGGCTACCCATAGTTCATCAACTTCCCTTTCTTAGACGGCACTTGCCCCTCCTCTATATTGCTGCGTTCTTGTCATTCCATCTTACTCCACAATCCTAATTACTCCAACAATTACGGTATCCGATGCTTCCTCGTCGCCGCCCCACTCGCCTGGAATCACATCTCACTCAACGTCCGCCGCGCTCCCTCCTTTATCACATTCAAATACCTCCTCCGTTCTCACATTCTCGCCACACGTGCACCATCTATACAGCTTATGCGCCAGATCAAATCTATCACACGTCGAGGCACCTGCACGTACTAATGATCGTACACATTCAATTTATTTGGATTTATTTAATTCCCCTTTTTGTTTTTACTATTTATTAACTATTTACTTCACTCACACGTGGACCATCTCTACGGCTTACATGCCAGATCAAATTTATCACCCGTTGATGCACCTGCACGTACTAGCGATCATACCCATTCGATTTGTTTTGATTGATTTAATGTCCATTTTATATTGTCCGTTTTATATTTGCCTTTTATATTTCTTAACTATTTACTTTACTCACACGTGGACCATCTCTACAGCCTATATACCAGATCACATTTATCACCCGTTGAGGAACCTGCGCGTACTAGCGATCGTACCCATTCGATTTTATTGGATAAATTTAATGCCCCTATTCCTTTTTTATATTTCTTAACTATTTACTTTACTCACATGTGGACCATCTCTACAGCCTATATGCCAGATTAAATTTATCACCCGTTGAGGCACCTGCACGTACTAGCGATCATACCCATTAGATTTGTTTTGATTGATTTAATGTCCCTTTTATATTGTCCGTTTTATATTTGCCTTTTATATTTCTTAACTATTTACTTTACTCACACGTGGACCATCTCTACAGCCTATATGCCAAATCAAATTTATCACCCGTTGAGGAACCTGCACGTACTAGCGATCGTACCCATTCGATTTGTTTGGATAAATTTAATGCCCCTATTCCTTTTTTATATTTCTTAACTATTTACTTTACTCACATGTTAGCCATCTCTAAAGCCTATATGCCAGATTAAATTTATCACCCGTTGAGGCACCTGCACGTACTAGCGATCGCACCCATTCGATTTGTTTTGATTGATTTAATGTCCCTTTTATATTGTCCCTTTTATATTGGCCTTTTATATTTCTTAACTATTTACTTTACTCACATGTGGACCATCTCTACAGCCTATATGCCAGATCAAATTTATCACCCGTTGAAGCACCTGCACGTACTAGCGATTGTACCCATTCGATTTGTTTTGATTAATTTAATGCCCCAAATTGCCTTTTATGTTTCTTAACTATTTACTTTACTCACACGTGGACAATCTCTACAGCCTATATGCCAGATCAAAGTTATCACCCGTCGAGGCACCTGCACGAACTAGACAATCGTACGCATTCAAATTGTTTGGATTAATTTTAGCATTAAATTTTTCAAAAAGTTCATTGAAATTGCGAATTTTCATATGAAAGTAAAAATCATCGAGTCAATCCGAAAATGCCATAAATGGATTAAAAATTTACCGTTTTTATTACATTGCAAGTAACATGTGCATTGTTAGTTACAGATGAACTTGGACTAATTAGATTTTAGTTAATAGAAACATCGGTATATGCCGTTTGTGCATGATCAGTTGCAAATGAACTATTTCGATCACAATACGCGCATTACGATATTCTTTCCGAATTTGAAAATTTAATAATTATTAGTTGTTTTTCTATTTAGACAAGAAGTACATCATAAGAAAACATTTAGCCTGCAAATTTCAATGGTACGTTTATAACAATTGTCTGTTGATAATACTTTATTCATTTTCTTTTTTCCACTCGAAATTGCACCTGTGTCGTTATTATTGACTTGTTCAAAGAAAAATGTATAATCTACTTTTGATTTAAAAATATGATAATTCAGCTTATATAATAATACAAAACAGGTTTTAACTTTAAATGATACCATTATGTGCTTAACTCGGTTTTAGTCATTGCTAGCTGAACTCAACATGAATTAATATCATAGTGGTAAATACTAATTTGATGTTCCGTCAATTCGCTTCTAATTTGATTTTTGCCTGGTGACTGCTAATATAATTTCGTCATAATTTTGTAATAAAGACATAAACGTAAGTTAATCAAAATTTAGCTTAATTTAATTAACTTTAGTTGATCAATCTTTAATTAATTTAAATTTTATACAATTTGAATTAAGATAATTAACATGTAACGTATACCAATTAAGATATGCTTAATTTTACTATTCTTTAATAATATTTTTTGACATTTTAAATAAGCATTTGGTTTACTAAAAAGTAAATAACACATCGAAAATAAGAAATTTTTAAAATTGCGTCCGGAAAGAATGTAATCATTAGTTAGCTCTTTATCCAAGAAAAATAAAATAAAATACAGTTTTATTTTTGAATTTCGCCAATTAGCCTCTGTAGAAAACACAAATCCTTTGCAGATTGACCTCTGCAAAAAACACACTTGCCATTATATTTCAATGGCAACTGCAATTATCAGGAAACATTGTTACAGCTTTTAACAATTGCTTGAAATAATCAAAAGCTGCAAAAATTTTCCCTGATGATGGCCAGTCCCATTGAAATATTGAATAATTATTTTCTTGTTTGATTTTCCTCATTATTTGCTAAAGAGGCCAATCGCATTGGCGAAAATTCAAAAATAAAACTATTTATCTTGTTTTCTTTTCTCGGAGAAAGAGACAACTAATGATTCTAATTCTTGTTTTGAATTTTCGCTTGAATTGAAATATATTAATACCACTTTCAGGATTAAATTTACTTAGAATACTTTCTGATTTACTTTTTGTTCGTTTCGTTAATTAATATTAATTATAATATAAATAGCATCATTGTTTAAAGAATTGAGCAAGCGTGTTAAAGAATTGCCTTATTTTATCAAATGAACACATTACCTATTTAAAGCATATTCGGGATTCCACCGTCTTTTAATGAACACATTACCTATGTGTTCATTTGATTCCACCGTCTTTTAATTCGGGATTCCACCGTCTTTTAATTCGGGATTCCATCGTCTTTTAAATAAGTACCAATTTATCTACTGATTTCCAAATAAAACATTTCGATATTTTGATTGCATACAATAATTAATTAATTGGGTTTTAGTAATTCAAAGGTGAAGAGGATATATGAACTAAAAAATAATTGAATTAATGAATAGTTTTTAACAAATTCGAATTTGATCGTGAATGGTTACAACTACATTATGTTTACATCTATGATTTAAATAAAAATCATTTTCGATAGCACATTTAGGTTAAAACTTATCTATTATAATAAATTCCAAATATTTTTCTTTTTTAGAAATTAGCCGTGGTACTGATTGGAATTTTTTCTAGTAAGTCTTGAAAATACATTTTCATCATACTTTTTGTGTTGTGTAATTTATTTTAGAAATTAATTTAGAGAAAATGTGTTTACTACTAATCATGTTAGTAGACTAAAAGAATTACAATCGATAATCGCATTACATCAGATAAAATATATCTTTAGCACTAATTGGCTCGCTTTATGAATGGATAATAAATAATATGCATATACACGTATATGTTTAATATAGATATTTAATATGCAATATGATTTGTATTAGAATAAGATACTATATAATATAATTTCATCAGAGTAAATAGGTCATTAGAACGTGTTTGGCTTCGCTGCTATGTTGTGTCGAGGAATATGGATCGAAATCTGATAACATAGAAGTTTCTCATGATGACCTCTAATCCTTATTCTGATACATCGTCTGTTAGTCAGTTCATAAAAATTGACATTTATTTTAAATTTTAATATTTAATTGTATGGTTATATAAATATAAATTGTATAAAATCGTATATAATTATTAATTATTTATCTTTATTTTTAATCTATATATTATAAAATACGTAGACTTAGTTATCTGATTTACGAATAATAAATAGCAGTTTCTCATGATGACCTCTAATCCTTATTCTGATACATAGTCTGCTATTTATGAGTAAATTCATAAAAATGACTTTTATGTTAAATTTTATATTTTTTATTTTAACTTGATATGATTTATATGAAATCTTATAAAATTATTAAATTATTTATGATTATTTAAAATTATTTTATTATTTTATTTTTATTTACCAATAAAATTATTAATTTATAAATAATTTTAATTATTTATAAATTATTAATTATTAATTATTAATAAATAATTTATTTATTATTAATTTAATTAATTGTTAATTTAATTAATTTTTGTTCGAATTGCATGTCGTATTATAGATATTATGTATAATTAAGCATTTGTTCTTAGAGATATTAGCTATATCCATTAAAATTCTTACAGAATTTGATCGTATTTTCATATAATTGTTTTGCATTGATAGTATCTCAAATCGCCTTTTTTTTAAACAAATGACAATGAATGTAATTTGGTAATTATTTATTATAATAACTTATGATAATATAAATTATTATAATAATAAATTATGAATTACGATATTTATAATTATAAATTATGTAAATTATAATTATTTATTATTTAATTATTATATTTTTATTTATCATTATGTTTAATTAATAATTTATTTATTTAATAAATAATTTAATATACGTAGACTTTGATATCCGATCTGATTATCTATTAATCAATTAATAACAATTCAATTTTAAAAATTACATACAAAAGTCTGAATTATAAAAAACTTCAGATTAAGATATTTACATTTTTAAAACAAAATACGTTGACTGAATTAACCCAATTTATCCAATGACCTCAATTTTTACTGACCTCTTTCAAAATATACTGGTTAAAAAATTTCTGTTTAAGGCAAAGGCTAAGCCGTGCTTAGCCTTTGCCTTTTTATATTTACATTATAAAATTTTCGTATAGTACAATATAAATAGTACAAACTATATATCTGATTTATTAATACGGTTTTATAAATATCTATATTTATTAATTACTTTAAAGTAATTGAAGATATTTAAATTATCCATTTCCTTGAAATTAGGCAAATTTTGATTTTTAGAAACCAAGGAAAATCAAACAAGAAAATGCTTATTCAATATTTCTTTGGGAACTGTCACCATCATGAAAAAATGATACAGCTTTTAAATAATCAAATCTGTAACACTTTTTCCTGATGATTGCAGTTGCCATTGAAATATTGAATACTCGTATTCTTGTTTGACTTTCCTTAATTTCTGTATTTTTTAATTAAAGAATTTAAATTTCTTTAATTTTTATTTTTTAATTTCCCTATAAATTAAAACTTTATTGTAAAATGTACTTAGAAATAATATTCTATTAATCTGCTCATTGAAACACTGAATTATAAACTTTATTTATTTTTAAGATTAAGATATTTTCATTTGTTAATTTACAATACACAATATGTGCCCTCAGTTAAGTGATCTGATTTAATTTCTAAAGTAATTACCGATCTATTACCGTAGAAATGTCGACTAAGGAACTCCTTAGTCGACGTTTCTACATAGATAGAGTAGGGAGCCACATTTCCACTACAAGATATATAAATTGTGGTGTCCCTTAGGGTACTGTATTTGGTCCTCTTCTTTTTATCACATTTTTAAATGACTTATTATTACGCATCCAAAACACATACTTAGCCTTTGCCTATGATGTAAAAATATAATGCACTAGAAATAGTAAACTGGATGCTAAACTATTGCAGAACGACCTTAACCGCATTTATGAATGGAGTAAAGCAACGCAGATGAAGTTAAATATAAGTACATGCGTATGTATGAGATTAGCTAGCGTTGGGATCAATCATAGTTAAGGCAGTTTGAGCCTTGTATTGCATCAAAAATTGTTTCTCGAGAATGAACACTTATGTCTTCAAACTCTTTAATTGTTCTTTGATTCATCCACATCTTGAATATTGCATTCACGCTGTTTTTCCATGCGCTAAAAAAGAAATTACCGATTTTAAATCAGTGTTTCGTCACGGGTCTCATAATTCTTATTCGTATGACGACAGGTTATCCTTGTTAAGTTTATGTTCAATAAGACAAATATTACTGTATTTTGATCTCTTGGCAATGTGGGCAGTTGTCAATTCATTTAAAAGATATTCCACAAATGTTATAAAGTTCAGAACTACAAATTGTCGTGGACATGGCCTAACCCTTTATAAATTTCCCCCTGGTTAAAATTCTCGAATAATGAGACACTCACATCGGGTAATCAACATTTAAAATGCACTACCTGAGGAAATTGCTTGTGCCTCCAGCTATTCACATTTTAAACTTCAAGTGAGAAAGTGGATTCATGACAGCTCTAACTATCAATCAGTGTTGAACTACCCATTCGGCTAATTACATTCTACGTTTCATTTTTTTATTTTTTTTAATATCAACAGTGAACAGACTGAACAGCCATTTGCGGCTTTGTCTTGTACTCAATAATATTTTTTATTATTATTTATAATTTATTATTCATTTGATACAATATTCAGTTCCCTAAAATGGGCCTTTGTGCAATCAAATATAATCTTGTCATTATTCTATGTCATTAGATGCGTGCTGGTAGGAAAATACCTTACAGGCATTTCACAGCGAGAACGGGAAGATCTTAAACAAACAGAAGAGGATCGAGCAATTGCAAACGAAAATTTTCTTTTCATCAGTGCAAAATTTCGGAATATTGCTGTCTTGAGCACTGCGCCTTAATCCTAGTTAGTGATTTCAGAAATACCCTCATCTCATAACACATACCACCCGACGTAGAGAAGACGAGAGGCACGAATCTGCTTCGTTCAAGACTCACAATTGGCGACTCACAATCAACACGCAATTGGCGTCGTTCTACAAAACCCAGATTTATAACGCGGTCTTGTTGTAAGCGCAAAGTGTTTCCGAATTCTTATGTATCGCATATTTTTGAAGAACAACCGAATTCCAGGTGCACAGAAAACCTTGGGTCACATATGCCGAGTCCAATATTGCTTATCGGAGAAGTTAAGATCGTCATCCAGTCTTCGTCTACTCTTCGTCCGATGACTGCTGGAACGAACCTTTCGTTGATAGATTTGTACAGACAGTCTATGTGGGAAGGGCTGCATTCCACTGAGAGCATTAAATACGTCCACTTAAACTGCACCGAATAAACCAATCCGGTGTAAGCAACGTGTGGATCTATCTCCATGACGCGTGTTAGACGATTAATAAGATTATACCAGCGCTCTACTTCTAATTCCGTGCAGTTGCATTCGTGCTGTGTGGTGTTGATGGGAACACCAAGAATTTTAACACCAAATGTGGACAGTTCGACATCAGCGGATAAAATATAGATGTCAACTCTACTGTTTCTTCTTTCTAGCAATTTGGTTTTAGATGCGTTTACATAATAACCGTACTTAGGACCAAGCTCTAAAAAATGGAACACACTTTCCTCAAGTCTTTGAATTTCCCGACAAAATTACCATCATCTGCGTACCATCTCTGGGTAATACTATTATTATTATTATGTAGACAACGTTACGAGCATAGCTCACAGTTGCTGACAAATCGATAGTCAAAATAAAAGAAAAAGAGAAAATCAAAAACAAATCAGTTAACAATTTAAAATAATCTGTCGTTTAAAGAGCTCACGAGTTCCCGCATTTACAATATCATCGCTTAAACGATTCCATGAATTTATTATTCGTTGTCCAAATTGAATCGTCCTAGAATGTACTATTCGTTGGCGACTAAGATAAAACGAGTGACCTCGCAAAGCTCGAGTTGATCGAATGTTGAAGAGCCCACGCAACACATGGTGTTCATTGTGAAATACCTCCCATACAAGACACAGATCCCGCGAGTCACGAATATCACATAATGACTGCATATTTAAAGACCGAAGACGGTCCTCGTAAGGAAGTTCTCTCAAAGAATGTACTAATTTTGTTGCCCTACGTAGCACCTTCTCAAGTCGATTCAAGTCTTCTCAGTCAGGAATCTGTTTACGTATGTTTTCAATTAAAAGGAGAGAAGCCATTGAGAAGCCGGCCATCGTAAGTGCACGGCTCAAGACATATAAGACGAATAAGATCGGATGCTAATTTGTCAGCAAATTCATCAAGGCCTTGGCCAAGGTCTTTGAGTGTTCTCCAATATATTATATTAATGTAATATCATAATGTATAAAAAAAATTTGCTTGTGTAAGATAAATATATTTTAATAAAAAAATATTTTATAAATAGTTTATTTATTGTGACATCTATATAATAAAAAATATATTGCAAACCGAGGGAAGGGAAGATTTTGTTTAAGATTTATATCATAATATTATTTATATTTATATAAACTATATTATATATATTTATTACTTATATTTAAAAAATATATATTTGTATATAAAATATATGTATATAATAAATATTTTTATTATTATCATTATCTAAATTTCCATGTGCTCATATTAATAAGATCTCAATACATTATGTTATTTTAATAATCTATCTTCAAAATGATACATTGACCATCTTTTTTAAGTCATAGATTTCCTTATTTCGCCGTATCAAGTATTTGTAAAGACCTTTATACAATGAGATTAACAGCGTTGTATCAATTGTGTGCAACTTTGTTAAGCGCTTCACCTTATTTTCGAATCATTTCATGTGCGCTTTATAATTTGATGGACGGCAAATACGGCAATCTGTCAAATGTAAAATTAACTTTATGTTAGAGAAAATTCGTTTCCAATCCGAATTTTTACAAGAAGGCGAGGAAACAGGAATATTTATTTGATTAGAAAAATCCAATATTTCGACGGCACTACGACACGTCATCTTCAGGGTTGTAAGTAGTTTATTTAGCAGCCAAGAAAGTTTGAACTTTCTTGGCTGCTAAATAAACTACTTACAACCCTGAAGATGACGTGCCGTAGTGCCGTCGAAATATTGGATTTTTCTAATCAAATAAATATTCCTGTTTCCTCGCCTTCTTGTAATAACTTTATGTTTCCATAGTTCATATTTACGTTAACATTAACGACAATTTGTCTATATATATTCGATAAATGTTTTATTTAGTGACGTTTGTGAAATGTCTAATTGAATACAGTCAATGCGATTACAGAAATGATTCCTATAGCACCGATACTTACAAAATCCAGAAAGGCGCTGAAAACTTGGCAAGTTGGAAAGTATTTTCTATTAACATCAACAAATTAAGGCGGAATGCTACTCGGACTCATGATTATGTAAGTCAGGTACCAAAACTCGGATACGCCCAGTTTGTCGGACATGCTGGTCAGAGTGATATATCCGCCTACATTGAAAATCAATGCAATTTCGCAGATATTTTGCTCAAGTTCAACGCCGTCTTTATAATTATCATCAGCTTGATTCCTTTTACGCTAATACATATGTTTCAAATTTAACTTCCTCTAACCCAGATTGTGAACATGGCTAATTGAATAGTAGATTTTATCCCACTAAATATCGGCATGTGTGATGCCTTTTACAAAATTGAAAAATAATCGAGTCTTATTGATTGACTTTTATTTAAATAAACATATCATATGTATTTAGATTACAAATACACATGGTGATTTCGCTACAAGGCTCATGTGGCCACCAAGCACGTCCCCAGATTGCGGTCAGTAGAAATTCCGCGATAAGTATGCATTTGCTTACAACCATCAATAGTGATATGTTAATGGTAGGTTGAGCTAAATTTCTGAAAAGATGTGACGTATTGGTGTTAATAACGTCCACAATGCTATACAATTTGGTTCGCATTAACGAAATATTCAGTAGAAAATAAGATTTATGCAAATCTAAGTAAAATAATTTGATTCGTTCGATTCCCGTTTTGTTTGTAACTTTTTCCTATTGTGTGCAATCGAACAATTGAGGCACTAAGCAAATCAAATTCCGGCTATTTGAATAGAATGACGACTATTGATGTGAACAACACACTCTCAAGAACATCAAACATACATATATGATGTATTTTCGGAATTTCGCATGGATCATTAATCCTTAGTTGAATTTGCTTAATCTCGCTTTTAGAATGTTGCCTAGAGATTTGTGGAATTTTATCGTTATTATTCGATCCAAAATTAGAATGCGGTTATTTTACCTCCTGCGGAAGAAGATAAAAACTATTTAAATTACAACATTATTGAATCCAAAAATATTAATTTGGAATTTTTACACTACAAATTAAATTTGGGGCGAAAATGCTACGATGGACAATGGGTCTAACACTTCGCGATCGGGTGTCTAACGATAAAATTCTCAAGGCTTTTAATGTAGTGCCGATATCAGAAAGGATGAGGGAAACGATAATCAAATAGTATGACCATGTTGTTAGGTCTACAGCGGAAACTCCCATTCGTGCATCCTTTGAACTTCAAGTTCCTGGTAATCGTCCCCGCGAAAGACCACAGCGCCGTTGGTTAGACTCGATCAACCAAGATATGACATCTTTGCAGATTCCAAGAAAAAGGCATATCAACGGGAGGAATGGAGGAAACTGGTCATGGTAGCAGACCCTGCTCAGCAGGACAAATGCTGAAGAAGAAGCACAGAAGCACCAACATGCAATGTTGGTGCTTCAATATTCTAATGTATTAAAGGAATAATTAAATAATTATAACATTTAATTATTAAATTATAACAATATTTATTTCAAATTTAATTTAAAAATTTTTTAATTTAAAATTTTTTAAACAATTGCTTGTTATATGTTCTATAGATGTTCGTCAGTTGAATTTAAAATGTCGATGCTGAATAAGGTTTTAAGGTTTTATGAATAAAATGATTGATTTTTTCTGGCTGGATCGCGCAAACAGGCGAATACAACTCTTATACTTGAAATGCTCACTAATATGCACAGCCAGTGATACATTCGGCATATGGTGTTGCCCGTTTCTATACTGCTAACGATTTTAGTATTATTGAGGCCGTCGGTTCCAGACCACCACTTGATGATATAACAAACGGGCAAAGGAGCTATTTTCAATTTAAAGTTCGTTCTCGTACGGGATTCATTGTAACTGATGCATGATTCGACTGATTTTGTCTGGTAAGATGAAGCATGTTGATTAAAGATGCAGACATATATGAATGTCCAATCTATCCTACCAGCAAATAGTCCATTACACAGTAATACCCATTTTTCATATTTCGCTCTTTTGCTGGATTCATGGTAACTGAAGCAGGATTCGTCTTATTTTGTCTTGTAAGATGAAGCATGTTGATTGAGGACGCATACATCTATGAATGTCCGATATATTCTACCAGCAAATAGTCCATTGCACAGTAATTCCTATTTTTCATATTTCGCTCTCTTGCTGAATTTATGGTAATGCATAATTCAACTGATTTTGTCGATCTATCCTACCAGCAAATAGTCCATTACTAAAGTAATAAACTCTTTAATTAATAATAACAGTAATATAATTTTTTTACAAAAAAGATAATTTACATTTCAAAGGTTGCCCACAAATGGGCCCGTACATTATAATTATTCATTAATTTTCTCATCATTGGTATCCCCAAATGGACCCATCAATGTTAGATGTTAAAACTTGCAATTCTGTTCTACAATTCATTGGTGATTTTCGTGTCGATCTTGGTATTCGTAAACATGCCGAAGCAGACCGTGCCAAAGCGATGGAAATTTTAGCTTTGAGTTTTGTTACGGCGTTCGCGTAATTATCTGGAGAATGTTGAGCTTTTGCTGATGCTAAGTTCTTCAGTAATGATTTAGCTTGAATTTCTATTCAATCATATGTCGAGAATATAAGTTGGGTAAACTTGCCTGGCTCTACGGTTTCCACTTTTTCTCGATACTTAGCAACTTTGCGATTATCATGATATTGAAAAGCGGATGTCGGACTCATTTCGGCGTACGATTAAGCATAAATAGAGTATATACTCACGTCGAAGAATGTGCGCTCAAATCGGTTGCCAGAGAGACTAGCACAAGCAATATCCAATCTAGCAGCATTGTCGCGAGTGGTAGTCGCTGTCTCAGAATTTATACTCGCCGGGACTATTGAGAGCTGAGGTTCGACTTAAACCCCAAAATAGCAATTTGTCATAGCTTTGGCAAAAATATCTCTAATGATATCTGGTCTAATACTGAGGACACCGCCTCGTTTACATTACATAGAATTGAGGATGTCCGTTTGTGAGCCACATATACAGTTAAGATTGCGCAAATCTTTTGGAGTCCAACCATATCGTGCATCCACAGCGTCATCGAATTCTCTCAGTGATAGTCTTAGTTTATATGCTTTCAGCGGTAAAATACTGAGCCTTGAAGATGTACCATCGTATGCAGCGCGTGCAATAACATTGACTATGCTCGACTCAAATGATTTCACAGTATGTTGGATATGTTCTTGAAAAAATACATTCCGGCGGTGTGATATACTATGTCGGGCATCTAGCTGAAACTGACGTATAGAATCTCATGTGAGAGATTGATTAGAGGGTGACTAGAGGATCGTTTATACCCATACCTCCTAATATAAATTAAAAACATTAATATAATTATAATAAAAATATAATTACAATTTTTTTTATATTTTTTTAATAATAATATTTTTTTAATAATATTTTTTAATAATATTTTTTTAATAATAATATTTAATGTTATTATATTTATATTATTTATGTTATATAATAATTATAA
>WNNJ02001998.1:0-104385 GCA_012934845.2 Pomphorhynchus laevis
ATTTTAATTATTTTATTCGTAATAAAGAAATTAGGATATAAAGACGCTGTAAAATAAATTATTTTATAAATTATTTTATAAAAATATATAATCATAATATGAAAATAAGGCACATAATATCCTATCTTTAGTTATCAGTACCTTGTCAGCAAAATGAGCGAAAAGGCAATCGAAAACTCCTAGGTCGTTAATCTCATCGTAATGCTAAAATGAATTTATTTAAGATTATCAGATTAAAAAGTAAACAATCAGTAAAGTTTGATGAAAATAAAAAATTATTTATTTTTATTATTTTCGAATTCCTCCTTCAATTAGTGTAAATAAAAAATTAATATTTACCAATTTCTCAAATTATTCTTTCAATTTGAATCATTTATTGATTACTAATGATCTTATCAGCTATTTAATAAACAATATAAATAATATTAAATAATATTATTAAATAATAATATTAATATTAATATTAATATTAATAATAATATTATTATAATATATTATTATAATATTTTATATATTATATAATATATTCAACTTTAATTACCCTATTTGATGCAAAAAAATATAAACTTATCCAGAATCATTAATCAATTTTTATAATAAATTTTCAAGTTAGCTTAGAAAATAATGGACAAATCGAAAAAATAAAATAAAAATAAAACGATCAACACTTTTTGAATTTGTATACAATAGAAATTAAACAAATTAAATTAAAAAATTTTATAAAATTAAAATTAAATTAAAAAACATAATTTACATACATATCGTTCACAAAGAGATAATAGCATAATTGCATAACTATAAACAAAATTACTTGATATATAAAATATATCAAGTGCTTCAATATCCACGTTTACCTTATAGGCAGACATTTCTTAGTCAACATGTCAACAAACCTGCAATTCAACTCTTTCTAAATGAAAGAGTTGAATTGGATTTGACTGGCATCAAATAATTGCAAAGGTCATAATTTATCTGGTGAATTTAGATAAGTATCCGCTATTAGCATATAGCATTCCAATAAAAAATTCAAACAAATAAATACGTACGTTTATGAGTTTTGCCAACGCACGACATTCAGATATATCTTTTATTTTACTTGGAATTTGGATTTTCATAATATAGTCATTTACATTTAATCCTGCTTCATATTGAAAGCTGTGTATTTCTAAATTAATAAGAGGCAAAATAAATTGTTCGCGTAAAATCAGAAACAATTTGAAACAATTTTACGTAAATGTTAATTTAATCAATACATATTAAAGGCAATATATCCGTAATACGAAAAAATCAATAATTGAATAAATTAGATTAATTTATGATGTTATATCTCAAAACAGTTGCAAGTCAAATTATTTGATGCTATATCTTAGAGTTGTAAGAAATTACATCATCCGTTTGTCAAAATTTAAAATTATCTAATTAAATTTGAAATTTTTAAATTTTGCTATCAAAATTTTAAATTCTCTATGATTACTATTATGATTATTACTTAATCATAATTAAAACCATATGTGTAATAAGCAAAAATATCAAAAGATACGCGTATAAATTATTATTGATATAATAATATTAAAGATACAAAAGATACACGTATATCTTTTGTAATCTTTAAATTCTCTAATGATATGAGAATTCTCTTAAAATTCTGTAAATTCTCTTATACACGTATATAATATGAATATTATTTTATAAAATATTTTTTATATTTCATTGCCTTGAAATATAAATAAATATTATTACTAAAAAGTTATCTTTATTTTCCAATTGAAAACAATAATGAAGGTAGAATAATTTTAAGAAAGAACATCCTTATTTAATTTTGATACTTACTAGCATGATAACCTTTCCATTTGATTTCAATTTTAGCAATGCAAAATAATATAAAAATCTATACCATTGTTTTTGCTATTGACATCCAAGGACACCAAAATGCTCTTATCGATGTCGTTAACTTCTGTTACAATCAGATTAAATCTTTCTTTTTTGTTCATCTCAAGCGCATATGCTAATCCGATTATTTCAACTTCACCGAAATTGTTTGACCAAATATTTTCCCTTGATTTCAGACAAAAGTCAATTAATGCTGAAATTAGAAACTTAGCATTTCATTTTGAAATTGACAAATTCAATAAAATATTAAAATAAAGATATCAATGCAATTAGAGTGTTCATTTATTTTCAATTTTTAGAAAAAGAATAAGTGATTAACTGTTATTGATTAGGGATCAATAATAATTGATTCTTAATCAATTATTATTGATCTTAAGGAGAGTTAGGAAGCTACTGATCTACAATATTAAAGCAATAAATAATTTTTTATTGAATAAAATTTAAATTTATCAAATTAAAAGTATAGTCCTTGTATAAAATGAAATGTTATAAATAGGTAAATTAAGTTAGTATTCCTTATAACTAAAAAGCTACAAAGAGCGATAGATGCTACATCCATCGCTACATCTATAGCTACATCTATTGCTAAAAACCATCTTTTAGCTACAAACTTCACTTATTATTTTTTATTATTTTTGTTATTTACGACTATGGTGTAAAAACATCAAAAACAATATAAAAAACATGATAAATGTCTTCTGACATTTGTCTTCTGACATTTATATTATTTTATTGTTAACACAATAACACACAGTGTTATTACTAAACACATAATATTTCCTGCATTAAAAATATCGAAATGCTTACCCAACGATTCGTTTGTTTTCAGGTCGAAATCGTTACTTTCAATGCTCGCTCTTAAAAATCAAAAGTTAAAGGTAAAAATTGATTTCGAAAACTTCAGTGTGTATTGTGGTGCAATACAATTTGGAATTTTATTAATCAGCAAACCATAAATTAAAACAAGAACTTATAAATGAAATTATTTTAAAATTATTTTAATTTTTTTTAAAATTAAAATTAAATTTTAATTTTTAATTTAAAAATTTATTTATGAAATTTAAATTTAATAATTAAATTTAATTTATGACATATTTTTATATTATTTGCTTCGATGAGCACAAATATATATCAAATAGCATTAAATTTGATCCAATAGGACAATGTACACATATTTCGTGAACGCATCGGATCAAAAGCAAAAGTAAATAAAAAGTCAGTGAATGACTTTTCACAGAGGCTTTAAATATAAAAAATATATTTAGAATATATATAGAATATTTAAAAATATACAAATTATTACAAAATTTGCATCAAATTTATATTCGATTTTATAAGCGATTGTTGTCATAAAAGGTAAAGTAAAAATTACATAGAAATTGGTTTATCGAAAGTGGATCAATTTTATTTGAAGTCATTAATAAATATAAATTCTGTCCACTTAAATTATTTTATAGAAAATATTTATATAATAATTGGCATGTATGATCTGTAACAATTATTAAAAAATGTGTATAACTTAGCAAACAATATATAAAATTATATATTATATAATTATATTATATAATTATATATTATATATTATAAAATTATATTTATCTTAATATAAATTAGTAATTTATATAAAGTTTTTTAATGGCTAATTTATTAAACAGAATTATTAGTAACAGAATTATCATCCCCACAAACGCATGTCTTAAACGCGAAACTAATATGTCTTTAACTAATTTATTAAATTAATAATATATAAATATTATTATTTAAAAAAAGTAATATTATATTAATATTATATAATTATATATTATATATTATAAAATTATATTTATCTTAATATAAATTATAATTTATCAAAGTTTTTTAATGACTAATTTATTAAATTAATAATATATAAATATTATTATTTAAAAAAGTAATATTATATAAAGTGACTACAATACAAGACATATGAATTACGACTTTTGTACACTTACCGCGATATTTCTATCATTCTGACATTTCAGATTAACACGAAGAAACCATATGTTTGGAAATTCACTAATTCTATAGTCTAATATTGATTTAAATAATAGAAAATCTAAAAACAATTATTAATTTTATTATCACGAAATACAAACAAAATGATATACTTTTATGATTAGCTCAGTTCTTAGCTCACCATAAAAGAGGCCGAAACCTGGTAGCATAGCAGTTCCTCCTGATGAGCTCTAATTCTTATTCTGATACAAGGTCTGTTATTTATTAGTCAATTCATAAAAATGACGTTTATTTTAAATTTCAATTTTTTATTTTAACTTGATTTAAATTATAAAAAATCTAAAAACAATTATTTATTTTATTATTTAATTATTAAATTTTGATTTAGCATTATTATGTTTTGTTTATTTTGTAATTATATTAAATACGTAGACTCAGTTAGCTGATTTGATTTATGGAGTGATTAAAATGTATACACTTAGCGTGAAGTGGCTATTGAAACTGTATTATTAGTTACGACAATAACCAATTTGTTGGTTATATTAAATACGTAGACTCAGTTAGCTGATTTGATTTGTTGAAATAATAAACAAATTATCTTAATTTCAATATTTAGAATTAACAAATATTTTAAATTTGACATTAAACTTTGCATTAAATTGAAAAGATGTGTATAATGATTTCACGTTGAATATATGTAACGGAATGAATACAAAAATACCTAACTATCAACAATATACAATAAAATTACCTTTGAATATTTGGAAGGGTATCTCGATCGTGAAGTAGCTGAACAGAGAACGAACAATCCGGCTTCAGGTTTGATACCAGCATTTTTATATTGACAACTTGGTACATATTGATATCGAAACGAAAATTAGGCTAGAAGAAAATCAAAAAAGTATAGTTCTTCCATTAATACTAAAGTTAAAAGCATAGAAATCGTACTTTTGGATAAACGATAACACTTTTTTAGATTTTCTTATAAAACCTATTTAAACTTATATGATATGTGTATTTTATGAAAACATATTTTAGGTAAAATATTCGCGAATATTTAAGTTAAATGAACGTAAAACGTGTTAAATTTTATTTTATCTAAATATCACGCAAGTGCACTATTGATAAAATTAATAGTGTAGAATATTAATAATATTCTATAATATTATATTAATATTATATTAATATTTTCTTAAATCATATTTTATTATTACTCATTATTACCAATTAAATAAATTCAGTCGCAAAATTTTAATTAAAATTTATTATAATCGATTAAACAAATATTTATCTCAAAGTAGATATAAAACACGCTTTAAACACGCTTAAATATTTAAAGAATCTATTAAATTAAAGTAAAAACAGCGGCTCAGCTTTGTGAGCTGAGCCGCTTTATTGCTCAATTTGTACTAAATTTAGAAGAAGCAGGTTAAATTATTCTTGCTTAAATTATTACTCATTAATATTACAATTATTATTTTTAATTATAATTATTTTCAATTATTATTTTTTTATTATACTTTTTTTTTAGCCAAAAGGATTTATACATTTAAGGTTGCCCGCAAATGGGCCCTGTATTATACCAGTTTTTATATGAATTTTGTGTTGATCGTGGTATGCGGAACGCCAGCGAGCACATCTTTGCGAGGGAGACTTCTATTTGGCGACGTAACTTCGCTATGTTTTCCGCGTATGAGCGATTCCCTCTAGCGGTAGCCGATGCTGCTACCCGCTTCAGCACTGCACTCATTTCAACTCCAGTACCTCCGGAAGAGGAAATTATCAAGGGAGCAAATCCAGCTCGTTCGAATGTGTTTACACGCTCTACATACTTCGCACGCTTTCTATTCTCGTCATACACAGATGTGCTCTCTGGGCTGCGTGAGGCATTTGACGGAGCGTGGATGTTGAAAATTGAGACGTCAAAGAACGTCCGCTCTGTCGGGATACCAAATAACCCAGTACAAGCCAAGTCTAGACGAGCATTGCGGTCTTTGCAAGTAGATGCCGTTTTAAATGAAATAATTTGATTCTATTGGTGTCAGCAGAGGCTCGGTTACGATATTTTGACTTGCACCTGATAACAAGTTTCGCAGGAGATCACGAATCGCATTGTGTCTGATTATTGTCTTGCCAGATAGACGACAAGAGAGAGTTTGAGTAACAGAATTATCCTCCCCACAAACGCATGTCTTAAACGCGAAACTAATTCATTAATCTGTCTTTAACTAATTTATTAAATTAATAATATATAAATATTATTATTTAAAAAAAGTAATATTATATTAATATTATATAATTATATATTATATATTATAAAATTATATTTATCTTAATATAAATTAGTAATTTATACAAAGTTTTTTAATGACTAATTTATTAAATTAATAATATATAAATATTATTATTTAAAAAAGTAATATTATATAAAGTGACTACAATACAAGACATATGAATTACGACTTTTGTACACTTACCGCGATATTTCTATCATTCTGACATTTCAGATTAACACGAAGAAACCATATGTTTGGAAATTCACTAATTCTATAGTCTAATATTGATTTACCCACAGCGATTAAAGCCATGGCATTAGTTTTAAAACTCTCAAGATTTAGAGTTGTGTTAATATTCAAATGGAATTGTTCATTTGGCTGGATATATGATCTTGTCTCTTCAGTATCAATAATTTCAAATCTATTATTGGGGTCATTGATAATACGTGTGTGTAAAGGAGCATGAATGCCGGTTCTATTGTAAACATTAATCTTAATAAAGTACGCAAAAATACTTTAGAAAAATGTCGAGAATAAATATAAATATTAATATTTATAATAAATTAATTAATATTTAATATTATTAATATTAAATATTAATTTAAATAATTAGAACATAAGATGATAAAATTTTATAAAATCATATCTAATTTAATAATCAAACAATTTAAATGTTTTCAATTTGAATACAAACATTCACATTTCAATAGTTTAGTTGTTTTAAATAAAAAATATTATAAAATGCAGTATAATAGTCGACTTACTATATTTAATCTACAAATGTTATCTATATTATAAATATAGTTAGCAGCTGAGCGACGGCATACCGTCGCTCAGCTGCTAACGCACAGCTCGCCGCCGCTACATCGTACGCGGCTAATGTTAAAGACCGGAAGTACAAGAGCAGGGTCGAAGCAGCGGGGTATATATTCTCAGCCGCTGTAGTGGAGTCGTTTGGGGGATGGAATGAAGAGGGAAACAGGGTCATTAAACGGGTTGCAAATAACATGAGCCGGACAAGCGGAGTCAGATACGCCGTGACGATCTCGCATTTATACCAGCGCATCTCTATTGCAATAATGAGAGGCAACGCCAAAGCAATGCTAGCGTCACTTGACCAGATCCCAATATCGACATTTGATGGTGGACACCAGGAAACATGTGAACCCGGGAAACGCCTCTTCGAGCCAGACTCTTGTGCTTCGAGCCGAACTCGTGATGTGATGGGACTACCGGTTTGCAAAGATAACAACAAGAACCATACCCCAATGAATGAGTACGACGAAATAATTCCCGTGTCATGCATGACTGAGATAGTGCACCAAATTCCCGATACACTGCCAATAATCCAGGCCATCCCGATTTCTAACATACAAATAATGCCCCAGCAACCTATCCAAACGATCATGATCATTGAAAAGCCGCGTACGACAACTGCGAAGATCGATATCGACAATGTTTTATGTGCAAATGTAGACGGATCCAATTACAGGTCCACCAATTAATAAAAATGAAAAAGAAAAAAAAAATCAAATTGACAAGAAACATGTAAAGGACGCAATATGTCAGGCTTATTGCTAGCATTGCGGACAATGAATTTCGGTTTTAAATTATCGGTTTTAAATTATCGAAGAATATCGGTTTTAATGGACAAGATATATATAAGGCAAATTATCGGTTTTAAATTATCGAACAATATCGGTTTTAATGGACAAGATATATATAAGGCAAATACATAAGGCAAAGAAAGCAATCTTTCTTCTTTAATGAAGAAAGATTAGTCGGACTTCCCGATAAAGAGGAGTTAAATTGAAATGAGTTGTTTAAAGATATGAAAGGAGGACAATAAGCGAATGTCAATAGGAAGACAGTTTTATGCAAGTGTTTCCGAAACATTGCATGCGTGAAGGCCATAATTGACGTGTAATATTTAGGTATGGCTAATAGACTTGTGCGACTGGATCGTAAAGTTAAAGAATATATGTGAACTGAGTCGTAGGAAAGCAGTTTAAGATATGATGGTGAGTCGGATGAACGGAAACGAAAAAACACGAAATAGTTAGCGTATTGTGACATGCTAAGTGACAATATGACTTACCTTTGTGGGTCACAATGCTAAACTTCTTTGTGTTGTGTGATTGGAACAGAGAAAGAAACCTTTTCAAAAATACACACTTCATTGGGTAACAACAGAGTAGACTTTATTTTAGGTCGCAAATGTGGACAGAGCAACTTACACGTCCACCAATAAAAAACAATGCAAAAAATTAAGGGATTACATTGGATTTGTAAGCTTCGAAAGGTAGCTTATTCTGTTTGATGACTGTGCCGGCTAAATTGATATCTTGCGATAAATGGAGATGTGTGGAATGTAGAGCAGAGATGTAGAAAAGAGTTCGAAGATGTTTGGAAGAGGTAAAGTGGACGTTTTCTTATCGCTTTTAATATTTTTTCTAGGGACTTTAGAAACAAAATCACTAAAAATGTACATCTTTGTAGTACAAAGATGCAAAAAAGGAGAATTACAAAAAATAAAAACAAACAAAACAAAAAATGAAAATGGAAATAACAAAATAGGAGAAAACCAAAACATTTCAAACAATAAATTGAAAACCGATTTATATTAAAAAAAATGTAATATAAAAATTTGGAGCAAAACAAAATAAAAACGTAAAATTATTAAATATTAAAAAAGTAAAAATCAAGGGCTTTCGTTTATTTTAATTTAAGATTAAGTCGGCTTTATAGCCAACCATTAAGTTATCCTTAGTTTGTTCCATGGAATCCCAACATACTTCCGTTCTTTTAAAGGACCAAAAATATGAATTTTATAAGTTATGGTCTTATATAAAGTCTATTTAACCGCTTACTTTGAAAATTGGTTTTCTCTTAAAGTGTGAATTATTAAGCCCTTACGTTTTTCATCTCGACCAAATCGGAGCAAATCAAATTGTTTCGCAAAAACAATAAGCTAGCAGCAGCTACTTTCTAAGTGTTTGGGGTATTTAAAGACTAAGTAACAACATTAGATTTTAATTCAACTTTTTGAAAAACTGATATTTTTAAAGTTTTGTTTGGTATTGTTTGATATAAATGCGAGAAATGGAGATGTGGGATGTAGAAGAGGAATTCGAAACTTAATGTCTGGATGATGTATAGTGGACGTGGAATAAGTGGAGATGAATAGTGAAGATTAATGTTAGCGATGTAGATGCGAGGTGAAGAGTCATGTGAAAAGTGGATTTGTGTAGTTTAAGAGTGGATGCAGTTTAAGATGTAGATGAGAGGTGAAGAAAGGATGAGTTAGGAGGATTAGAGAGTTAAGGTGGAAAGTTTGTGGAAAATAAGAGTGTAGATATGGATATTATATAGTGAGTGAAAATTAGAGTGAAAGTTGGAGTGAAGCATGCAGATAAAGGATATTTGTGAAAAGTGGATGTGGAAAGTTGAGTTAAGGAGTAGACATGGAGAATGGTGGCGGTAAAGGATGGTGATGAACTTGCGAATAGGTTGGCAAGACATATGTAAGGAATGGAATATGTCAGTTTTATTGTTAACATTTCCGTCAATGAATTTTGGTTTTAATGAATTTATAAGCCAGAAGGACCGATGTGAAATAAAGAAATGTCAGGTCAGACTCTGACGAGGGCGAGGCGTTGGATTGAAATGAGCTGTTTAAAGGTGTCAAAGAAAGAAGCTGAGCAAATATCAATAGGAAGGCGGTTCCATGCAAATGGCTTAGAAACATGGTATGCGCGGAGGCCTTAATTAGTGTAATATCGAGGAATTGCTTATAGACTTATGTGAGTGGATCGTAGAGTTAGAGGAGATATATGGACTAAGTAATAGGAAGGATGTTTAAGATACGAAGGTGAGTTGTATGTACGGAAACGAAAAACAAAGAAGTAATAAGCGCATTGTGACGCTTTGAGAAATGCTGGGCTAATTGAGAAGCAACAGTTGGCAATATGATCAAGAGGTTTGAGGCGTAATATGTGTGAATAACTAGTTGAAGATGGCGTAGTAATACAATTAGCAATAAATGTATAGATATGTGTATTATAAAACATATGTGGTTGAAGAATTCAACGATCGAACGTCATCGATTATTACACGTTAAATAAATTGTTATCAATATCTACTAAAATATCAAGAAAATTATTTATTTAAATAATTATTATAAAATATTATAACAATTATAAGAAAATAGTGAACAAACATGTACAAAAATAATAAGCAAGAATATTAAGCTATAAAATTAGGCCAATTGAGAAGTTATAGATGGTTAGAATTGCAATCAAAGCGTCGTAGGCGTAATAAGATACGTGCGCATGTGCAAAAACGAGTTAAAGAGGACGTAATATGGTTTTGGGTGAGTTGACTAGTAAACTGCAATAGTCAAGTTGCAGGAAGAGAAGTGGGGAAATCAGTTGTCTGCAGATTGCGGATTAACTATTCTACGAATACGTCGAAGGTCATCGAGAAGAAAAATCAGGGACAAACCCTTTTGCGAACAAAGAGTAAAAGAGACAGATTGTTATCAAAAGAAATACCAAGAAATTTCAAATGGTCGGCGATAGGGAGAGGTTTACGTTAAATAAATTGTTATCAATATCTACTAAAATATTAAGAAAATTATTTATTTAAATAATTATTATAAAATATTGCAACAATTATAAGAAAATAGTGAACAAAAATGTACAAAAATAATAAGCAAGAATATTAAGCTATAATATTATATATTAAATATATATTAAATAATAATATTATAGTTTATTACATAATAAAATGTAATATTTACGAACAAAAATTTTATAACGATAACATGTCAGTTATAAATGAAATCTATATTGAATGCTGCTATTGAATAAATGACCAAAATATAACGTAAAATAACTTGTTTGCTATTTAATAATTAAATAATTAATTATTTATTGTAAAATAAAAAAGCATTAACACCAAATAACATTGAGTAGATGTGATATCATTTATTTTCTATACCGAATACCTTATGAAATCATTTTATCACAATATAATCACTTCATGAAACCACGATACATATAATTCAGTCTTTATACCTGCGCTGTAACCGTTTCGCCCAGACATCCGCTAAACATACATTTATTTGAATCAAAGTATATTGATTTAAATTGACAGAGTATCAACGATAACTGCAAGCAGTCCATTTCGGCAATGTCCTCAGTAGTATAGTAGCTGGGAAAAAAAGTAATTTCGAAAAAGAGCTTGATAGCAGATGATATTTCATATATGCTTTTTGGTGAATTCGTACCATATAGGAGTCGAAGGTTCTAAAACGGAGTTTTTAAAATTAAAATTCGCAAAAGCATTAAAATATATAAAAGCATTAAAATATCTAAACCTTTATATCAAGGTTTAGAATTTTATTATATACAATTAGAAAAGATTTAATAAATCTAGCGCATTTAACAGATACATAACAATAAAAAATTAGAAAAGATTTTATTTGTTAAATGCATAATTATAACGAAAAATAATATTATATGTTATATAATATTTTTAACATTTTTATTAACATAAAAATGTATGTTATATAAATGTATAAATATGTAAATAATATATTCATAATATTATAAAATTCATAATATTATAAATAAAAAGGAATAAAGTATATTAATATATTTAATTTATTATTTATATAAATTATTAAATAAAATTAATAAATTTAAAACAATAAAATAATAGTTTAATTAAAATAATAGTTTTATATAAATATGGAACTTAAAGTCAGCGATACAATGTCTAAATTTTGACAGATGCATAATGATTTGATAAATTTCAATTTAAAATAGACAAAATTTGTAACACAGTCCTATACTTCCGTATAATAGGATTGGTTAACTGCTTATTCTAGTTTATTGATGCTATCAATTGTTTTCAGTTGCGATGAAAAAAATTCTATTTGTGATCGAATTGTCCATGAAATGTATTCAAATTTTTTCAAACAATGCCATTTGTGATCGCATTGTTTGGTAATGATTCATTTATAATGACACATTTTCAGTTATTAGGACTTTCAAATCATTTAATAAAGTTGAAATTAAATTGGTCTTGTTATATTTTAAAATAAAATATTTTGAAATTTAAATACGTAAAATGTTTTAAATATTTTTTATATTTGATATCATTTCTAGGTTTTCTATGCTATTTCTATATTTATTTCTAGATTAAATATTTATTGCTGGTTGCATTTTAGATCTCAACTAGCAACGGAGAGATATTAAATATTATACAAATAATTTTGAAATCTACAAATTATTTAAATATAAAATACTTATTTATTTTATTTTTATTACAATCCAATTCTTTAGATGTTTAAACTTCTTTCATCGATAAAAGTAAAATATTATTTGTGATATACTATTAAAACGCAATTTATATTTAAATTGATTAACATTTGATTAACAAATTGATTTAACATTTTCATTTTTTTGGTTCCATTCTATAAATAATTACAATTAAAAAAAGAATATTTTCAAGAAGTAATATTGTTACGCTATAACCGAATGAAAAATGCAATTTTTGGAATATTAATTTTATTTCATTTGGGTAAACCGGAGTCTACCGAATGTGTTTGTTCGAAAAAATTGCCGAATGTGCTTGTTCAAAAAATTTCAAATGGTTAAAGATTTCATTTTCTTAGTTATTTTAGTTAAAATAGTTTTATTTTCTATTTTTGTTTAATATAATGTGTTTAAAAACATTTGCTGAAACTGTTAGCTATCTAATATCATATCATTAAATACAACTTAGAAATTTATTTACAAAGTTTGGAATATAGCTTATTAGCAATTCAAGCGTTCGTTGTAATAGATCAGAACCGCAATCTGAAAGCAAATTTAACAAAAAGTGATTTGAAATTGTCTTAACTTACCATTGTTAGCCTTACTTAGGTCGTTTAATATTTCATTGTAATTAAAGTTGACCTAATTATAAAATTTTAAACTAATGATAAAAATTATCTAATTTGAGTGTCCTTGAAAATATTTTGATATTTGCTACATCAAAATTAAACAAATTTAGATTAATAAAATTAGATTCAAAAATTTAGATTCAAAAATTATCTAATAATTAGCATTTATTTTTAATAATTAAATATTTGATAATATTTAATGTATTTTATAAGAACTTTAAGTTATGTATGATTTAAGACGCTATGCCCATGCTACCACGTTAGCAAATTCTCGTAGATGCCTTTTTAAATATATCACAAGGCAGCCGAAACGACTGATGGTAATTCATTCTACTGATGAGTGCTGCCGGCTACCATCAGCTCGTCTATGAGTGATGGTGTAAATATTGCTATTAGATTAGATCACCGAAATGAAGGATTACTGTTTAATAATTAAGTCTATTTGATTATACGTGTTTGATCATACGTACTTGGATAGTATCGTGAATTCAACTTTATTTTAAAATTACCATTTAACAGCAAGATGTAATTGGTATACGCAAATTTACTTAGAATGCCGTTAAATTATAATTATGAAGGTTTGCAATTATTAAAGTTTAATGCATTATAATGCACAAATATATAATATCGATGAAAATTATATTTCATATACATCTTTGTTTTTTTCATCTAAAAAAACAAATGTATCTAATATATGTTGACATAAAATATATCAACATAAAATGTTGATATATTTATATTGTTTGATTTTTCTTATAAAACAATATGCTTGAAAAGGAAAATATCACTGAATTATTGCTAAAATATATTATATAATATATATTCTTGAATATTATAATAAATTTGAAACAAATAGCATTTCATTTATAATACACAAATATATAATATTGATGAAAATTTAATTTCATCTACATATTTATAGTATCCATAAAAATACAAATGTATCTACCTAAAATGTTGATATATTTATATTGCATCTAATATACAATATGTTTGATAAGAAAAATATCAGTGAAATATTGCTAAAACTGATAAATAATCACAAATTTTAAGATTTTTCAAATAAACAATGACGTCATCAGCATGTAATGACGTCATTCGCATGTAATTTCAACAATCTTTAATATTTTAAGAAAACTAAATTATTTAAGATTTTTTAAATCAACACAATAATATTAAAAATAAATTAAAACAAATCAACACATAAAATCACAATATTAAAAATTACAATATTAAAAATAAATTAAAACTCTTAAACGAAAACTTTTTATGGAAATATAATTAGATGAAATACACCATTAGCACGTGTTTGTCTCCGCTGCAATGTTAGATCGAGAAAAAGCAGCCGGAAGCTGATCACACTGCAGTTCCTCCGGATGATGACCTCTAATCCTTACTGTTACGCATTGTCTCTTATTCGAACTAATGAATTAATGTTAATTAATTATATACATTTCATTTTTATATGTAAATATATGATATGTAAATATAAATAAGTAGTTGTTTTTCTCTAACTTTCAAGAAAGTTCAATCAATTTATAAAAATTGACTTTTATTTAAAATTTCACTTTTAAATTGATATAAATATAAATTGTATAAAATCTTATTATTATTTATTATATTTAATTATTTATTATTTATCGTTATTTTTATTTAAAATCATATGCCTATAATCATTGGCTTTTAATCATATATTTAATTATATACAATCGTTTATAGATAATAATTTTAATAAATAATCGGTTAAAATTTAATAATTGGTTCAAACTTTTTAATAATCGGTTTAAATTTCAATTTTAAATTTTACCTTTGAAATTCTAAAATTATAAGAAAATAATTTGATTAAATAATAATTATAAAGCTAAATCACAATCGTATGTTATTTATTAGTTAATTCATAATAATTGACTTTTATTTTGAATTTCAATTTTAGATTTTAACTTGATTTAAATTATATAAAATCTTATAACAACTATTTATTTTATTATTTAATTATTAAATTTTGATTAACTTAGATTTTAACTTAATATAAATATAAATTGTATAAAATCTTATGTTAATAAATAAAGCTATTTTTAAATAAATAAAGCTATTTCCAAATAAATAAAGCTATTTTTAAAGAAAAGCTATTTATTAAAAAATAGCTTTATTTATTAAATTGCCTTATTTATAACAAATTGCTTTATTTATAAGTATTTATTTATAAACTTTTATTTATTTAAAAGCTATTTTTTAAAAAACTTTATTTTTATTTACAAAAACTACCTTTTACAAATAGAGATATGTTTTAAATAAATAAGGTTATTTCTTAAACAGTTTTAAAAATTACCTTTAAGATATAGAATCCGACAAGTACAAACAAAAGATGATATTCATAAGGTAGTGAACATTGTATCGCAGAATCAAAATGATCCAATGACAATTTCGATTCAGTGTTGACATTGCTATTTCTCTTTTCTAGATCTTGGTGTAAAGCGATGACTTCAACATTTATACATCGTTCCCTAAATACATAAAGTAACTGATTTTTAAAGTATAAAAACTCAGTGAAACTAAAATAAACTAACAATAAATTAAAAAACAAAACTTGTTTTTGTACTTAACTTTTTATATAAAAGAATGCAAACAGGTCATTAATTATGGACATTTACAATTTAAATATACAATATCAAATTAAAGCTATAAATGTTTAAGTTATGGAGAACGTTTAATGGGAGAAAAAATAAAGCTTTAGGCAAACAACTGATAACGATTTCTAAGTATTTTGATAATTTAAAACATTTTTAACTTAACTTTTGTGATAAATTCAGCAAGAAATGTACCAACGCAATATTATAGGCAAATAATTATATATAGGTAAATTATAGTTATATCTAAAGTATAACTTACTTGAGAATATTAATCCGAGTAGTTATTACTTACTATATTTATTTATATATTTATATTTGTTTGAAGGTAGGCGTTATAGCAAATATATGTATATATTTTTCCAATATAAAGTAATGTCCCTACTTTTAAATAATTTTGATTTATAAAAATATTTATGGTTTCTATTAATTTTATTTGTTAATTTTACTTTATAAAGCTTAAAAACAAGTCAGCTATAATTGGGCTACTATTACCACCCATTGGAACACCTTTTACTTGTCTAAATATAGATGTCCCTACTTTTAAATAATTTTGATTTATCAGAATATTTAAGGATTCTATTAATTCAATTTTATCCATATTTTTATATTTACTTGATTGTTTAATTGTTATTAGATAGGCGTTATAATTATTATAACATATATATGTATATCTTTTTCCGAATATAAGGTTAATTAATTTTACTAACGCTTCTTTAATATCTACTAAATCTAGATTTGTATAAAGCGTACTAAAATCGTATGTATTTATATTTTGAAAATTTATTCCTTTTGTCTGTTCTAAAAATTCTTTTGTAGAATTGATACTGAAACTGTATTTCAATATTACCCTACAATTAATACTAATTGTAGGGTAACTGTAGAGTAAATCCTGTTAATCTACAAATTAAATTTCTAAACATGATGCATTTACATTTAAATGATTATACATATCTTTATTAATTTTATTTTTCCTTTTATAATTGTTTGTAATTTTCATTTACTTTTTAATATAAATTAGTAAAAATTATTTTATTAATTTCGATTACCCTACAATACTATTTTGGCCGTTAATGCCAAAAAATATACTGTCAGAGTTAATCAAATGTTACAATGGGATAGGTGAATTTGCGGTTTGGATTAAGAAAGTTGAATTAGTTGCCAGCCTTCAAGGAATCACCCATCTAGAGAAGTTTATCCCAATTTTCTTAAATGACCAGTATATGTGGTGTTCTGTAATCCGTCGGAAGATATAAAAAATGAAGAACGCACTAATTCAAGTTTATAAATTTTATCCGGTTGGAGAGTAAAAGGAATACAAAATGTATTCCTTTTGTCTGTTCTAAAAATTCTTTTGTAGAATTAATACTGAAATAGTGTTTTATACCAGTATTAATTTCGATTACCTTGCAATATTTTTTAAAATGTGCTTTAATTACTTTAAGTATTTTATTCATATATACAGAAAGTGGTTTTAATGTACATTTAAAAGCACTACATATAAACCAAGGTTTTATTGGACTGTTATGTAATTTTGAATTCTAATATAATATAGGTATAGTTTTATTATCTGATATATTTCACTATCCACTGAGATAGTGAAATTGTATTTGTGAGTTTATGCCATTTCAAACTTGGGAAGGTTTATACGATAACTTGATCGCTACTTGCTGTAATTTTTGTTTGTAAAATTCATTTATTAAAAAATGTTAATTAAAACAAAATGGTTCATATGGTACATATTGTACGTAATTTTAGTTACAGTATAGTTAGAATTTACTAATGAATGCTTGTTCATTAATTTATTGGTAACAAATCATTAGTGAATTAAATACGAAGATTATTTACTTGTGATACTAATTTAATGAACTGATCACCTAGATAATATGTAGGATCTATGCACGTTTAAATCCGAATTCATATATCTTTTCTTATTTTATCGCTATGGCTATTTTATCAAGAATAAAATAGAAATTAAATATTCAAAATATTTAAATATTTTGTCTAGAATATTCTTTAATATCAATAATATTTTGTCAAGAATAGAAACGTTCATTTTGAAACACTAGGTTAAATGTGATTATAAAAATCAATTGTTTTTCAAATCTAAAGAGAATTTACTAATGAAATCATACAGTAAATGTGGAAATTATAGTAATTTTCTCGACTTACACTGTTATATACTAAATATTTCGCGCTATAATTTATCTATATAAAAATATGGGTTGCTATACCCTAAAATCAATGAGCGGGACTATCGACAGTAATAAGGTATTTCATAATTTGGCTAAAGTGGCTGAAAGATCATTTGAAGCAGCTTTGCGAATGATGGAGACAATGAACACGTTAGATTATGTAGAATATCGTAACGAAGTCGATTATAAAATATCGATGAAGAACGAAACCCAAGCAAATAATATACGGTACATAATATCAGCAATGAGAACGGAGAGTAAAATTGAAATAAAGCAGATTAATCTGGTAATGAGACAGGTTATTGACATGGTGGTTCAACTAAAGGTTTGGAGACGAAATGGTATTCCAGCTCAGATAACACTGAGCAATAAGGAAGATGAATCACAGATAAGGAATCTCGAACGAAAAACCAATAATATGCTTACGTCAATACAAAAGGCGAGACATTCTCTGATGATAAAACGGAACAGGTTAAGAAAATGGCGGAAACGAAAGATCACAAGGTCAGAAGAAGAAATTAAAAAGTTTACGGTAAAGAAGAATATACTAATAAAAGAGGCTAATTTGCTCTCAAGAATTTACTTTCGACATTTTGAAATTATTATTCGTAATTTATTCTCATTGAGTGGTCATTTATTGAATTTAAAAAGAACGATCGGTAAAAAGGGTCTATGCAGGAACGAATGTTTTCAATTACTACCTATGCTTTACAGTATACATTGTGAACTTTTACATGTTAGGAATGCTCTAATAACAATGCCAGACAAATGCATTTTCTTCTTTTCAAAAGAAAAATGTCTGAACGAAAAGTCACATATCAAGGCGAACATAACAGGAAAGAAAATTGATAAGAAAAAAACTAACCTTAAATATAGAGCGTAATCCACTGTATCACTTAATATTTGATTTGCTTGTGTTTGTAGTTTTCTATTCATTTTGTTAAAAAGACCTATCAATTGAGTTAGAACCATTTGTACATTTTGAGAACTAAAGTAGAATACAAAATTTAAAGAATGAACAAGTTATAACTTAAGTTACTAAACCATTTCAAACTTAAATGCAATCTAAACTTTAAACTATTTAATAAACATTTTAATAGAATTAAATTTAATTGATTAATTTTTGAAAATGCTAAATAAATGTAATAAAATTAAATTAAAATTTTATATTAAAACAATTTAACTTTTGTTAAAAAGACCTATCAATTGAGTTAGAACCATTTGTACATTTTGAGAACTAAAGTAGAATACAAAATTTACTTTAACTTATGAAAACTAAAATAATATCGAAAAAAGGATTTGTAATACAAGCAATTAACAGTGTATGTAATGAATTTATCTTTGATAATAAAATCAATGTTGAAAAATTCTACTATTATACGATATATTGCATCGTTTTAATAAATTTGAATATATTATTTTTATATCTAAACATTTACAAATATATGTCTACCCCATTATTTTAAAGGTGCTTTTACATTTCGGCTGAAAGGAAAAAATAAGTTCTAAAAATAACTTAAATTTGGCGATTTTTTGCTGAAAAACTAAATCAAAAATAACTATGGGCGTTCTACTAATTGTTATTAAAGCTGTTTAAGTTGAAAAAACCCAAATGTATTTAGACAATACTCAATTTTAAATATTATTTTGAATATTAAAAAAGAGATTTATAATTGGGAATTGAATTGGTGTCGAATTTTCAGTGTCAAAGCGGCAGATAATACGTGACGAATAAATGGGCATCAATATGAATTATTTGATTAGACTTATCTCTTAACTTACGCAATTTGGGTATTTTTAAAGTAATCTACTATCATTTATCCTTATTTGTTGTTGTCAACATTGAATATGGATAGTGCAATTTCAACAAATTCGTGAATTCTACTATAAAGCCATATTATAAATTTCAGATTATAAATTATGGACCTTTTGAAAGTAAAAAAAATTTAAATTTATTAGAATAAATTCATGGGTAACTCTAACTCGAGTATATAGTATTATCTACCTTGATTTTATTTAAAGCAGATACTTAAATTTGACATATTAATAATTAATAATTTAAATTGTTAGAAACAAATGTCATTATTAACAATATATAAAATCCTTTTAAAAAGAAAAAAATTGCTATCGTGATCAAAATATTCTCTTTGATACCGCCGTTTTAGCTCCCAAACGCATACGCATCTTCAACGGTTCAGCATCGATTGTGGATATGTTATAGTTTAAATTATAAAATAATTTTCGGATATTATTATAATTTATAAATTCTGATTAATATTGACATCATAAAAGCTCAAGTTAATTTATTAACATTTAAATAAATTTGCGTGTCATGAATTATAAAATATAAAATTATATTTTATTATAATATAAAATTATATCTAGTTGATTGTTACATAATACTAAGAATTCCTTTAATAAAAAAATGAAATATATATTATAAAAGAATCAAAAAATTATTACATTAAATACTTACTAAATATTAACATTAAAATCAGAATTAGGATAACGATTTTTAGTTAGCCTACAGTTTAAATTATTCAAAATATTTATTGTTTAGTTAAAAAAATTATGGCGACATTTATCAGAATAAATATTCACCAGAATAAAAATTAACAAAGTTATTTTTGTTTAATAATAAAGTAATTTTTTTTAAACAGTATGATCATTATAGATATTTTCTAAATGTGTGAACGCTTTACTCAAGCTCAAATGCAAGTTCAAAATTATGCCGAGCAGATTTGTAATGCCATCGGGCTTATTCAGCAAAATGCACAACCATCACAATTTGAAGATGTCGAAAGTGATTCATCCGTAAAGCCTCGCGATGATCCGTTTACAGATAACTTTGGAAAATTAATCGTTAAAATGATAAGCGATGTCAGTTTAATTTATATTAAAAATATAATTGAAGACATTTAATTTAGTTATCAAAAATAAAATTAAAAATACGTACGGTTGTTCTTGTTTAATATCACAATTTACATCATCACCGAATAACATTTTAAAATATTTAATGAGCCAACTAATATGTCGATGTAATGGATTTTCGCATTCTTCCAATTGTCCATGTTTCTTTAATTAAGCAAAACACAAATTGAAAAATTAAAAAAGAACTCAACTTATACTAATATATAAAGATTTGCAAAATTTTTAAAACATAATTTTAAAAGATTTAAAAGATTTGCAGTAATTCGCATAATTGTTTTGTGGATTTCACAGAGACCCACAAAACAATTTGGATGGTTTGTAAATTACTTTTAAACCTATGAAATCGCGTGAACTCGGAGAATCATTCGAACAGCGAAGAAGTTTCAAGATTATTGGATAGAGTAACTTTAATGAAAATTAACAACTTTGTTGATAACTTTAATTGCTTGTTCGTAGATTACTTTTATATCTTATGGTATAATACGAAGTCATCTATATGTAATTGTTTTAATCTACTAAGCAACTGTTTGTCGCACGTGTCGTTTATTTGTAATTTATTAGTTTGTTCGATGATAAAGAACTGTGATTATTTCTGTACTTTTAGAATTAAGATTATGAGCAGAACCCATGCATTATAATTGTTTTATGGGTTTCGCAGAGGCATTAAAAATCGGTCTTTATTTTTTAATTCGCTATCTGTGCGAACTGCGAATTAATGTAGGTCGAGCTATCGATGCTTTAAGAGTAACTTTCTAATATACAAGATTTACAACAGAATAATTCATGAAATTTTATTTTAATTCGTTTCGACTAACCTCCCAATTCACAAAAATCTACAAAACTCAGAAATAAATAGTTTTAAACTATTTATAGCGATGTGTTTTGTTAACTGGATGGATTCTTGTTTCTTATATTTTATTAAATATATAAATGGAACTCATGAAATGCAGTTTACTTTGGTGAAACCACAAATGCCATAAATACTCTATTAATACGATATATACAAAAGTATATTTGAACCAAATCAACAAATGGCAAACAACGATTTATCGAAAGCCACATACATCTCCTCTGTGTTTACATGTATTTAGCCCGCATAAAAATGGGCAAAAAAAGGATGAGTTACAACTAGTTTATACGATATAAAAAATTACAGTAATCCTGATGATTTAAAAATGAGGCTTTAATAATTATCAAATTTGTTTAATCAAGAGGATATACTCAAGGAGAAATTTCGCAAGAATTTCTCGAATACTTAAAAAACTATAACAAAAACTCCTCTTAAAACCAAAATTAGTTAGTGACATAGTTTATACTATTCTAGTTTTTTTTGGACGAAGTTGCGTAATGGAATCAGCAACGTAGCACGCACTTTGGCAAATCTGAATTTACCTAAAGCTAGAATATGCATAGATTTTCGGAAAAATGCGACAGTAAAGACGATTTGATCAGTTCTAGATTAAAACATTCAAAATAACCAGCTGTAAATAATAGATGTTCACTATGATGTAAAGAAAAAATTTCATCGACAAACTATATTTTCAGGCCTCTAATATACAATAAAGGGGGAGTGCTATAATTGTCAAAGTGAAAATATTGTAAATATGGCTAACTTGAAGACTGAAAGAAAAGCTACATAGGTGAGAGGAGCATATTATTCAATATTAGAACGAATAATCGACAGATCGATATAAAAAATCATAGAACCACAAATGAAAAGACAGTTGAGCAATGAAAACATATATGAAAACATCATATAAAAACACATTTTTATATCATATTTATTCCGTAGTAGATTTAACACGATTTCGGCCACTTTTGAGGGTAGACAAAACGCAATAAAAAAGGGTTGATTCAAAATAGTTTAGAAACAAAACAAAAATAATTACCATAATATTTTTATTCAAAATAAATAATTTGAAAAAATTAGAAAAATAAAGTTTTTCACATAAGCGTGTTATAGGATACATTTTTATAATTTAATAGTAGGATGTGCAAATTTTGTGATCCGAGAGCTAATAAGCTTCAGTTTCGTAATTGTAGATGTTTCTAAAATCCGGAGTTCGATTACATGCAGAACAGACTTCTTTATCAATTCCAGACGATCTGACCTTAGTACACTGATGAAGGAAGGAGCGACAGCACACTTGCTGTCCTGTGAAGCAAACCCTGCTTAGCAAAGCATATCAGATGTAAAGCTTACATCTGATAAGATGTAAGCTTTTGATACATCTGATAAGATGTAAGCTTACATCTGATATGTTAGCAAACCTTATCAGATGCAAATTGCAAACCCTGCTTAGCAATTTGCCCTGCTTAGCAAACCTTATCAGATGTAAAGCTGGCCACCGGTGGAGGAGCGTGCCCTTAGCGATTTCATTTCAGAGATCTACTAAGGAGATCTGAAACTTAAAAGTTTTGATAATAAATTGATGCATCGTTTCAAAGATGTATCCTAGACAAACGGTGTCATGATAAGTCATTATATATAAATTTACAAAGTTTAAACCGGAATAAGTAGTACATTTTATTTAAGTTTCGACTAATCGCCTTGTTCACAAAAATATACGAAAAAAATCGACCAATTTTACTTGAAACTGGTTAATAGTTTCAAGTAAAATTGCTATATTTAATTGTATATTATATCGATGCTGGATAACGGTGTCATGATAAGTCATTATATATAACTAGGTGAGGTCAATCGCATTCCGGATCCGTCTTTGGAATACACTTTTAATAAATTGACAAGGTATAAAGCGGAATAAGTAGTGAAATTTTATTTTAATACATTTCTGCCAACTGCCTAATTCACAAAGATATCCGAGATAGGTGAGTAGGTTCCAAAATTTGGAAGACTGAGTAGTGGACGCATTATTCGTGGGAAATTGATAAAGCTCTCAATTGTAAATTGAAAATTCCGAATAAACTATAAACAATAATTTGATTATAATTTGATTCTTTAAATTATTATTTAACAATTAATTCAATAAAAATTAAATAATATTGGTATCTAATTTCTATAATTAAATATAAACATTATATTTGTGTCGACAGTAAGTGTTTAAAGGTTTAGTTCGGGATTAGAATGTAAACTCGGCGTTTATTTAGTTTTAAGTATAGGGTTAAAACTTTATAATATCATCAGTATATCGTGGATTGTCTTATTTTATTTTCATTAATACATTTTATTAATAAAAACGCAGATACACACGAAATAAATTTCTTTATTTTTTAATTCCAACAAAATTATAGGATAATATTAAAGAACTATAATTAGATCAAAATATTATCGTAGCGAATATATTAAAGCAAAGCAAATATATTATTTTAAATAAATACAAAACAACAATAAATCAATTAAAATCAATGCTCGGTCATTGTTTATAACAAAATTACCTGAGTGTAATTATTATATACATAGTTAAATAAGAATTTGTGAAAGGCATCATTGACAATCTGGAATATAATTTCAAAAGTACATTGCCTGTAATAGACAAAAAATATAAAATGTTAAAATAGCGAAAGTATTTACGTTTTGTACTGAGATGTTGACACTCGTACCGTTACCTTTCCTTCGATCGGTTCACTACCTTGTAATTCTATACTGTATAACATGTAGTAGTGTATCATACCTAAAGCACATAATTAGGATGAGTAGATTAAAAATGTATTTATCAAAAATGTATTTATAATGTAAATATATTTATATTTATAAATGGCAAACACGCAATTTTATTTGTGGAGTCAGCGTTTTTTAAAACAAAATGAGCTGCTCAATTCTTAACAAACTCAATTCTCCTAAAATTTAATTTTTAATTAAAAAATTAAAACTGTTAATTTGTCCACAAGATGTATATCTTATGCACATATCAACATATGCCAACTCAATCTTCCAATCTCAATCCTGGTCTTGATGGATCAGAACCAGGATTAAAGGTGATCAGAAGCAACTGCAATGATATCAGGTATCGGATCCGATTCCTCAAACAGCATAGCGAATGGACAAAAACATGCTAATGATGTATTTTATCTGAGGAAATTTGATATACAAAGTATATTATTTATTATCTATCTATAAACATTTGCCACTTAAGAGTTTAAATAAATTTTTAACAATATTTTGTTGATTTATATATTTTACTATTTTCTGTTTGATGTTATTTTTATAGTAACCTAGTTTAAAATATGTATCTATTAAATTATTTAAATGATTCTGAAGAAAACAAATATCGTTACATATTGTTGCAATTCTTAAAATTTCATTATTTAATGTATTATATTTTATATTATATGGTATACGTGAATGCTCATGCAAAAAAATGTTTCTTGTAAATTTAAAGGTACTTTTAGAACTTAAATAATAAAATTAATAACTGTTTTTAGATTTTTTATAATTTAAATCAAGTTAAAATAAAAAATTGAAATTTAAAATAAACGTCATTTTTATTTATTGACTAATAAATAACAGACATTGTATCAGAATAAGAATTAGAGGTCATCAGGAGGAACTGCTATGCTATCAGGTTTCGACCCCTAACTCATCTACCCAACATAGCAGCGGGGCCAAATAAATGCTAATGATGTATTTCCTCTGATAAAACTATCTAGTATCTTATTCTAATACAAAGTATATTATTTATTATCCATAAAAATTTGCCACTTAAGAGTTTAAATTTATTCTTTATATTATTGTGTTGATTTATATATTTTACTATTTTCTCCTTGATGTTATTTTTATAGACACCAAGTTTAATGCTAACATTATTTACAAAACCCAGCAGGTCCTTCGACTTTAATGGTTTTTATACATCAATTGTTTTTAACGAACTATTCTAAGGAATATTGATTAATATTTAAATTATGTATATTTTCGAGGATGTGGCTCAGATGGTACCAATTTAGCTTAGCAGGCGAAAAATACTGTGATCAATATTTATCACCTCCATAAATTATTTAATATTAATGTTTTTATTGATGTTGTTTCCGTTTATTTATCTGGTGTTATTTAAAAATAAATAATTTTTCGAAAGTGTAAATTAGTTTTGATGATCAATCCTACAATGTTTAAGGCAATATTACGTTCTTTCTATATAATATATTAACTTATAATGCAGATGATCAGCGCCGCAATCAACCGGGGCAACTCGGCCGGCTTGGAGGAATGCATGTAAGATCCTGAAATACGCAATTAATACAAATGTTTTGACTGAGAGTTGTATTAATTTTTACTAACAAAAGCTATAATTATATTAAATATATAATATAAATATTAATATATTATATTAATTATATCAAAGGTATAATTTAAATTGAATAATTATAAAAATTACAATATTCTCAAGTAGATGATGGTAGTTCTTGCACCTCGGCACTAAGTTTATTTATATTCAATGGAGGATATATTAATATTTTGCAGCTGAAAATTTTGATATTTAAAATTTTTTCACTTAAGAAATTTTAAAATTTTAATTTTTTTTCCTGATTACTCGACGAAACTTTATATAAATGTCTTATTTTTTTCTGAAAAAGAAACGGATTTAGAATGAAATATTCTCCATGGAATGCACAATGTTGATTCAGCTTTAAATTTAATGTGGATAAATTTAAAATGTGGATATTAGGATAATTAAGATAATAATGATCATCTTATAATCATAACGTTATTTTTTAACAAGTAATGCTTTAGAATTCTTTCCAACAATAATCGATTAGACTTACACCCGATTAGTAATAATTCTACCCTATTACACCCGTAATAGGTAGAACTGACGTGCATATGGGTCGTCTTCATAGAAGAATCGCTTGGTGTACAACAATATTTCCACCCTGTTAACAATTCTCGCAGGCAACTCGAGGGACCTGAGAGAAGTGATAACAAAAGGGAATGGAAATGCGGTCAAAAGCAGCTGAAAAGTCAAGAAAGACAGCCACAGCAAGCTGATGACTGTTATCTTGACAAAGCTGTTGCACTTCACCTATTGCTGTTAGGACAGAGCAATCTTTTACGTACCCATAAAAACCTGGTGGGATTAAATCATCTTATAATCATAACGTTATTTTTTAACAAGTAATGCTTTAGAATTCTTTCCAACAATTATCGATTAGACTTTCTCACTTGTATTTGATTCATTTTAAAATTATCATTTATTTTAATATTATTTTAATTTTTCAATTCGTTTGATTTTTATTGTTTAAAAAGAACCTAATTTAATGCTTATAATAAATCTGATTTTAACATTTAATTAAATTATAAATAATTATGCTAATTTTACATTATTTTAATTTTTCAATTCGTATAATTTTATCACTTGTTTTGGCAATTTTGTTTTTATTTTGTTTTATGATTTTGTTTTTTTCTTTTTTCTTTTTGTTTGTTTCAAAATGTGTGTCGGTTAATTTTTTTGTTGTATGCATGTTTTGTTTTTCGATTTATTCTTTTTATTTTTAAACTATAAATGCGGGACACATCAAAGCTTGTACATCAATGCTTGCAAATATAGATAGTTTTTCAAATTTAAGGTAGATCATACCCCTACCAACGCTGATTTAATTTGAAATTAGAAATTATTTCAATTAAATTGCAAAATGTAAGATGAAAGTCTTTCATTAAAGCTAAATGCTAAAAAAGAAGACGAGTCGAGTGATCATCAGCCAGCATTTAAAGGGTCAAAAATTAGACAGCAAACTATCGATGACTAGTTTAATAGAAATAAATTGCAAGAATAGGTAGGTTTTCAAATTGAAGGTAGATCCATCCTTCCAATTCCGACGCTGATTTAATTTGAAATCAGAAATTATTTCAAAAAAATTTGCAAACGAAATAAGACGAAAGTCTTTTATTAAAAATAATTGTCAATAAAAGCAGACGAGTCAAATGATCGTAATCTATCGTTAAAAATAACTGAAACGTGAAATGTGGGTTTTGGATCAGTAGCTGATGGGGTCAACCGATACTGAAATGTAGTAATAAACATCTTTAACATTCTAGCAGTGCAAATTTGCGTATTCCTATAACCTGAAGAATTCTTGGATGCTCTTAACGCTATTCTTGTTCGCACTTTTTCAATTTCGTGTTCCGATCTTGATCTTGATTCTACTTACTGTCTAAAAGTATCACTCTTCACTAGTCATATTCAGTACCATACTTCTCTTTTATTCCTGAATAGTTCCAGTTTCTGCCTGTATCCATTGAGAAGGATTCATATATTCTCCTGCGCCTGATTAACTCGTATTCCCGTCTAGACTAAATTTCAATTTATCTTCTTAAGCTAATCTTCCCTCTCAATGACCGTTTCGTCACCACCTTAATTAATATTTCCACTTGAAGTAACACTTTACTTTCTTCCTGAAAGGCCGCCAACGTTCGTCTTTTACTTAAGAAAACGTCCCTTGATCTCAGTACTCTATCATTATATTGTACTATATTCAACCTCCCAAACATATCCAAACTTCTCTAACGTCTTGTCATATCTCAAGTATTCTTATCTTTCCTCTTCAAACTTATATATACCTTTCCAGTCTGCGTACCGTCAAAGCCATTCCACTGAATCTGCAAGTCATAAAGTTCTAAGTGATCTGATATTCGTTATTGTCGTTTTAGCGGTGTTGTCATCTATCTTGAGCTTTCGGCAGCCTTTGATATAGTCGATCAATAGCATATTCTATCTTGCAATCGTCGTCGCTACGGCTTTTCTAGTGGTTTGCATCCTAGCTAACCGGGCGCACCTTCTCCATCCGTTATGACTCAATCTTTTCATGTTTATATCATCTTACCGCGGCGGTCCTCACTGATTCGTTCTTAGCGCAATTTTTCTCTCTACTTGTTGGTGACTTATACATGTCACCAACTTATACTTATCCTTCTACATTCCCATTCTCGCTTCTCCGATATTGTTTATCTTGCCTTGTGCCTTTGCCGAATGCTTAATCTCACTTTCCAATTACCTTAATTCAGTTCAGATAATCATCAACTAAGAATCATCTAGCATCTTATGGCTAACTCCCCCTCAACGTGATATTTCTTTATTCCTTGTACTTCTTGATTGTAAACCTCTCCCTATCGCCGACCATTTGAATTAACTCGTTATTTGCACATGCGCACGTATCTTATTACGCCTACGACGCTTTGATTGTATTTCTAGTCATCTATTACTTCTTAATTGACCTAGTATTTCTAAACTAGTCACATGCGCATACTATTTCTTGTTTTTCGTTTCCGTTCATCCGACTCACCTTCATATCTTAAACTTTCTTCCTACAATTCAGTCCACATATCTTTAACTTTACGATCCAGTCACACAAGTCGCTTAGCCATTCTAATATATTTGAATAATTATGGCCTCCACACATACCATGTTTCTGAGTCACTTGCATGGAATCGCATTTATATTGACATTCGCTCCTCTTCTTCCGTTCACACCTTTAAACAGCTCTTTTCAATCCAACTCATCACCCTCTGCTTAGTTAAAACTGATCTATATTTATTTCACATTTTCCCTCTGGCGTATATATCTTGTCCACGAGAACCAAAATTCATTGACGGCAATGTTAAAAATAAACTTGACATATTGCATCCTTTACATGCTTCTTGCCTATCTAACCTCAAGTTAATCAGCATTCTTTACCGCCACCATTCTACATATCAACTCATCTGACCAACTCTTCACATCAACTTTCCACAAACATCTTTAATTTGCATGCGCCTCAAACTCTCACTGTCCAATCTCCATATCTTTTATACACTAACATTATCCACAAACAACTATTAATCTCCCTTTATCACGGAGATTAATATCATTATCTCCCTTTACAAAACTTTAACTCTATAATTCTTCTAAGATATTACTCTTCAACTATTAATCTCCTCCTTTATCACGTCCACTCAATCTCTTCAAGACATCAACTATCGAACTCTTCTCTACATCTCCGATCTACATCTCACACTTCTCCATTTCTCGCATAGATATATCTCAGGCTACTCAAAATAACATGGCTACGCCAAATAACTCAGGCTACGCAAAATAGCTATCACAGAATACCATGCTCTTTTTGTTTTGTATTGGTTTTTATTGGTAAACCTGTAAGTTGCTCTGTTCACATTTGCCCCTAAAATAAATTCTATTCTGTTGTTAACGAACTCAGTTTGCATTTTTGATAACGTTTCTTTCTCCATTCCAATCAAACAACACAAAGAAGTTCTGCAATATGATCCACTAAGTCCACTCCTATTATCACTCTTTGTTAGAAATTAACCAGCTTGCTTGCAATCGACACCATCTCACTTTAATATCATTATTTTGCCCAATGCCTGCTGAAACTTTTCGACTCTATTTAAATAGCACAATCCCTACTTGACTGACTCATCTACACTGTATCGAAAACTGCCTTAATATCCAAATTCTTCCGTTCACACCTTTAAACAGCTCTTTTCAATCCAACTCATCACCCTCTGCATAGTTAAAACTGATATATATTTATTTCACATATGCCCTCTGGCGTATATATCTTGTCCATGAAAACCAAATATCATTGTCGGCGATGATATTGCTTGCCAATGTACAGTGCTGTATTTGATTTTTTTACTTTTTTATTTTTATTAACTAGAAGACCTGTAAGTGACTCCATCTACATTAGGCACATAAAATAAATTCTATTTTATTGTATTTAAAAGAGAAGTTTTATTTATTTATATTTTTATATAAAGTATTATAAAAAACATAATTTTATAATACAAAAATTATGTAAAATTGAAAATGTTATGTTTTTAAAAAAAAGATTTTATTTATATTATTAAATAAAAATTATGTAATAAATTATTAATAATTATGTAATTATTGTAATAAACAAAATTTTATCGACGTTTAAAATGGTAAGAAGTATCAAAGATTGTAAACGTTTGTGATCAGCTTTACTACTGACCGTCAATAAAAGAAATATTTTTTCGTTCGTATATTTTAGCTACTAATTAAAATCTAATTAAGCGTTTAGATTAAATTAATTAGATTAGACTAATATTATTAATATTATCTAATCTATTATTAAATCTAATTAATAATCTAATTATTTTGTCTAATTAAAATCTAATAAAATCTAATTTTTCTAAAGTGAAAACTTTTAAATTGATTTATAATGATAATTTAAATTTCAATTAAAATTTAAAATTTTATTTTTCTAATTTTATTAATGATTGCCTTAATACTTTTAACCTGACCAATTCCGTAAACTAAAACAATTAAACTATAATTACCACAGTCATATGAGCATTTTCTCTCAATCAAGTTAAAACTCAGATTCATCAATGACTTCTCTTTATTTTCAAATTCACAAATTTCAAACTGAAGATCGGGGGTACTGCAAATACATAAGAGTTAATTAATCCAAAATGTTCAAGTTATAGTCATTTATACCGAACTTAGTTAAACACCAAGTTCGGTATCATGATGCTAGAAACAATTCTTTAATCTACAATTATCTAATAATTAATAATAACAGAATTATAAAACTATCATTTAGTTATTGCCTCAAATTTATTTAAAATATAAATTCAAACAAAGTCCTACAAAACTTTTTTATTAAATTATAAAATTAATTAAAATTCCAACCTCATGAATAAAATATGAACAACATGAATGACGGTGAACAACTTATTTTAATCTTTAAATTAATAAACATTTAATTATAAAATAATAACTTTAAATTACTTTTAATTTAAATTAAACAACATTAAATAAGTTTAAATTTGAAAGAATTATAAATTGATCAAAAACGTTCATCCAAATATAATACTGTGAACCTCTAATTATGGAGATTCTCTACATCTTTAAGATGTGGAGTTCATCTTAAAGTTTGTGGTAAAAGTAACTAAACACCGAAAAATAATGGAATTCTAAGTTAAAGTGAATAAAGTTAATAAAGTTAACACCATCTTATACTAAATTTTAACCTTAATTTTTCAAATTAATTCAACAGATAACACTTTTGAAATTTAAGCAAGCCGTTGTTTACAAACCTTTGACAATTGTGGACAGCAACTGCAAGTTGTCTTCTAGCTTGATTATTTACAATAACCGATGGGAAACGAATGCAAATGGGACATATTTCAATTTCATGTTCATAAGTAATGCCTGTCAGTAAAATACTAGCTTGTGTAGACCATAGAGCGCTGTCGTCATGTTTTGATGAATCAAACTCTACTAAGCATAATACCTCTATATTTAAATCAAAGCGTCCAGAGGTAGCTGAAGAAAAAACTATAAAATTTGAACAACATGAAACAAACGCACCTGGGTTAAATGAAACGTAAAATTCTTTCCTCGATGCGGGGTCAATCTTAAAAATACTATCTATAGCTTTATCCCTTGATCTATCGTCCTTATTAACAGTGATATCGCTTAATGAAAAATTGTTAAGTCCAAGCTTCACTGAGCTTTCGTTGAACGGTGCAAACTGTAAGCATCTTGTGACGTCACCAAGATTCTCGATAATCAATGTCTAAATAACCTTATCATACAATTGATAAATTATCAGTTGAATTTAAATAATTGAGAGTTGCTGAAAACTAGATGTATAAAAAAATAGTTAACTTTTTTAACGTAAGAACTGTATATTTTTGATAATATACCGCAAAAAACTTGCAGTTTTTTATAAAACCGAAACGTGCAGATCGAATTATTTTTTAATAAAAACCAGTTATTGTAAGTAGAAGTGCTGAAAAGATTAACTAATTAAAAAATAAAACGTTTAGATATTCATTCTTAAAAAATTCCTAATCAAAATATTTCATTTTAGAATTTTTAAAAAAATTGATTTAAATTATTTTCCACGCGATTTAGAGAACCGAATCTTCAGCTACAGATTTTATTTCAAATTCATGTATTGATGTATATCGGCTCAATAGCTACAAAACTTTAATTAGCTAAAGCACAAAAAACTCGCGAAGACAACAAATGTGGACTAAAATACTATTGCATCCGAATATAACTTTATTAATAAATGACAACATTGAATTTTTTGAAGATTTTTAAATCTTCATAATCCCAATTTTAGAGAATTAAGGATTTAGAAACGATTTTTTTAATTTTAATTTGAAAATTAACAATTATTCAACAAAATGGAGTATTCAATGCAAACGATAGATTTTCTATTTAAAGGCACGAGGTTCGGCCCTGATATTTTGTAAAAGTTTGCTGCTATTAACAATACAAACCAAAACGATTTCGGTCACTACATCTTGATAGAGGCTAAATGTATTCTCAAAGGGCTTACAACCTCTCAATTAGTGAGATGTTAACATTGGTGCTTACAGTAACGTCAGTCAGAAATTCTTGGGATCGGCTCAATATTTTTTTAAAACAAAACATTGAACAACAAATTTTTGAATTGACAAACAAAAATTAAATATGCAATTATAAATAAGTATATGCACTTATATATAGAGTACTGTCATTCAAGATCCTCGGACTATTATTTATAGATATAATTAAAAATAACGACAATTTTTAAAACGTACCGGTTTTCACAAAAGTTGCTTCAACCTATTTAATTTTACATAATTTATAGTTTTATTGAAACAACGAATTAAATAATTTCCCTTTATTTTAAATTTTTTTATATTTTAATAGATCCTGCTATCATCATCAGGATCACAATATCAATATTTTATTGTAATTTTGATGATGATAGTAGGAGCTATTGATGAGCTATTGCTTTTGATGTAAAAAGCTATAAAGTTGCTTATATTATACATTAGCTTGAATTTATGCTATAGAGTTGCACATAGATCTTCTCAATTTTCTCAATTTGAAATTTTTTCAAATTGATTTAAAAAAATCAATTTCTAGTTTTCTCAGTTTTGAAGAAATCTCTTTAAATCTAAATATAAGAATTTGAATTTAAAAGCTCTCAAAGGTTTCAAATTAAAAAAACGACATTAAACGTTACGCCTGAAAATTAGAAAAGGATAAGCAAATACTAAATCTAAAGGTTTTTCATAAAATAACAATAGAAAAAGGCTTCATTAACTACATCTAGTACCTTTGTATTATAAGAATAAAATTATAAATAGAAGTAACCAAAATGTCAGATTTGATTAGAACGATCCCTACTAAAAAATAAGAAATCAGTATATTCTGTTCAAATCAGTACAATTTCGAATTGTACTGATTTCGAATGTTCAAATTGCAATAGTTTCTATTAAAATAATACAATTAAAATAATGCCGCTTAAATATCATAGTTTAAATCGACAGACGCCGTAATAGAAAGTAGAAAAACGAATAAGAATTAATAAATAATTAATAAATCACGTAATAATATTTATCTTAACAAACTTGGCATTGTACCAGACCCTAACACATTAATTTTAATTTAATACAAAAATATAAAATACCTTTTCATCTGCAACGTTTGTAAAAATTGATGAAAAACAGAATGAGGTACTTGATAAACTAATAACTTGTGGAACAATCGTAGATTTTACTGTCATATTTGCGTATACTACATCTTTACCGGTGATATTGTTAATTGGAGACACAAACAAAATATCAAAATTGACATTTCCAGTCTAAACAATAAAAGACAGAAGAATTACAAGTGATTATAATTAAATTTTAGAAATATTTTGCTACAAATAAAAAAATTTAGTATCTACAAACGCTTTGGTGATTGTTACGATTGATAAAGATTGCCACGTTTCTATACGATTTGCAATGTATCAAATGTTCAAATACATTAAATTACAACAAATTATTACCAAAAGTACCAAAAAGGTTTAAATGTTAAACTAACTCAACTTATGGAAGAAACAAATAAATCATTAATTTGGCAAAATCATCTACACAATAAACATTGCAAATGTTCTAATGAACAAAATTAAATACTGCTGTTTGAGGCTTACATTAAAATACAAAACAATTCATGAATCAAATATTTGATACAAATCATTGCTATGAAGAACGCACTAACTTTATTCTAAAGACTTAAAACGACTCATACAGCTTTATAAGCAATCACGAATTATTAAATACAAAATAATTCATTGATTTTAAATAGGCAAACTCAAAAAATAAAAATAACATTTGTAAAATGCTGTTAACTGAAGATTAGAGTTGCAACTAGAGAATGAAAGACATGAGTGTCATACCATCTTGACGAGCCGCAAATTCATTTGAACTTGCAGTGTTTACTCATATGTTTTATTAGCAAGTTCCAAATCAATCATGACTTATTATATAAAATTGTGGGAAGTGCATAGAGTATTTACTTTTTGCAAGACAAGCACTAAAACCTAACTGTAGAACTTAAGTAGGACGAACAGCAAGAAATTCATAATGCAATTATAAATATACGGTTAGGCAGTTGTGTTTATTGTGCGTTATCAACTCTATTAACCTGAGTCAATAATAACCTATTATCGGGATCAACTGATAGTTCCATCAAACGCGGTGTAGCAATATTAATAGGACCATCTTTTACGCCTTACCTGATGAACGACAAAATGTCTTTTATACGTCTGAGAAGCAAGAAATCAAACTGAACTGTCATCTGTGCATATGGCCATACAAATGATACATCTTCCGCAAACATCGAACAATTCTATAAAAAACTTGATGGTATTCTGTTAGAAGTCTCCAAGTGGGACTTTCTCTTAGCCGGTGTCGACTTCAATGTTCAACTTAAGTCTAGTAAAATTTACCGTGCCCTTCGTTGAAAGACATGGAATAGGCAAAATGTGCGCTCACAATAAAAGGCTGCTTGATATGTTGAGTACAATTTGACGCGAACAATTTGGTGGTTTTGAACACTTACTTCTAGCACCAAAAACATCACCTAGTGACGTGGAAATATCCTAACGGCAATGTTGGAATCAACTTGACTTTATTTTGATACGTTTACGTTGTAGAAAAACCATTACCGACTAACGCTAGTATTGAAGAGCTGCTGTGGTGACCGTCCACTCCCTGGTAATTATACATTCACCCAGATCAAAGTTTGTTCAACTGGATTTGCGACTACTAGAAAAAGATTGTATCCGGACGAAATACATTGACAGTGTATCACATAATACCGGAAGTATACAAAATTCTGGAAACCATAATCCTGAATATAATCAGAACATTAAGGCAAAATCAAATCAGAGAGAACCGAACTGGATTTAGAACGAGGATCCATCAATCGTATCTTGCCCTTCAAGTCCTTATGGATTTCCGTCAAGAGTAGCGTCAAGACATTTTATTATTATTTTTGAATATCAAATCGGCGTTTGTCAAAGTCAATTGAGAAGTCATCTGGAACCTCTTCCATGGCTTAGGCATTCCTACGCGGATGTAAGAAATTATCGGTGCAATGTATGAAAATACTCTGTCAATCGTATGCGATTAGAGTTACATTGGAAATTCTTTCATTGCCAGTTCAGGTGTTCGTGAGAGATATAGGCTATCACCAAAGATATCAATAAAGATACATTTATATTATGTCAAATATTGTTTTCGTGATTTTTAAATTAAATTATGACGAACGATGAGTTTTTTGAAAATTTTTAATTTATATTAACAAAACTCGTTTGTCAATTATTATATTGACGAACTGAAAACAGAAAATTTGAATTTATGCTTTAAAGGATGATGATTTTATGGGTTTTATAATAAGAATCGATAGTTATATTCATATCCTTGATTTTTTAACTTTTAATTATAATTTAAATTTTAAGTTAATTAAATATATTTTAATTCGAATTGTAATAATTATATTTTGAATTGTCTATTTTAAAACAATTTAGACGCGAATATTATCAATTAATACTTATTAGTTACTATTTCAAAATATATTTTTTGCTTTGAACATTTTTAGACTGAACGCTAATCAGATATTTACAATTATATTTTAGATGGTTATATTTGTTTTTATGAAAGATTAAGTTATCATAAATATAACTTCATAAGTCTATATAGCAATATAATAATTGCTACTTTTTAATGGTCAAATATACGTTGTCTTCAGTGTCTACATTGGTCAAAATACTCTAAATAGTCAGTGGCTTTAAAAACTATCCAAACATGTCGGATTAATTTTAAATCCTCAATTCTTCGTTTACGTCATACTCTCCAATTTTAAGGGATTGTGCCAATCCCATTTTGGAGGATCGGGCAAGGTTTATTGGGCACACCAGGGCCTAACAAGTAAGATTTAAAAGCGCTATTACCGAGCGCATACATCAAGTTCCTTCATTGCTAGTAGTAATTAAACAGATAAATTTTTGTATCTAAATGCCATTCCCAGAAAAAAGAAATTGAATATTTCTTTGATATTTCGTTCGCTAACCGCGGAAATTATCAAGAGGTATCTGAAATTTTTCTTTTTCACATAAAAAAGGTTCCTTTTTTCTGGGAATGGCATTTGGATATAAAAATTATTATTCCCCCCCGGAATGTCTCATTCCGATTCAAACATATGAATTACTTTTCCCGCCAATTTATATTCTGATTGAAGGAACCGGGAAGACTCCAACTGTTTCGACTGTTGGACTTTTCTAACCTGTTTATGCTGTTTAAACTTTTGAGTCTCGTCAGTAGGTGCTGCGGCACAACTGAATTAAAGTACAGCAGCCTTAGACAGCTCAATAAGTCCTAGTACACATTCATGTACTAGGAATTAACACTGTTGAGAGTATTCATCACGAATAATTCACTAACCAGGACCTAACAAGTAGGATTTTAAAGCACTCTTATCGAGCGCATTCACAAGTGTCAATTCATAGGGCATGTGTACTGGAAGGACTTATTGAGCTGTCTAGGGGTGCTGCACTTCAATCCATTTGTGCAGCAGCCCCCTACTAATTACAGTAATGACCACTAGTCATTTGTTTATAAAATTAATTAAGTAAATAATTAAAGAAGATAAAAACTATTTAAAAAGTACCGTTTGCATTTGTAGAGAAATACCAATGGAAATCTTAGTAGATGGTGGAATCACAATTATTTCATTATTCTCAATATCCTCTGCAAATAAAGTTTGTTAAATGTTTACATCATACAAATAAACCTGACAAAGCATTGACAATTTTTGGCAACTTCAACGATAATACTCCGTTATCAAATTCTGTCCATAATATTTTGACGGATAAAGATACATTACACTATAATGAAATTTATAAAATATTATTGCAATTAATAAAGCATACCTTGTTCCATAACTGAAACTGTCGAATAATTTTGCAATTTATAGCTATTTGACCAAAATCAATTTCTCTCTGAAACAAAAATACAATAGATAGCGCTTTGATTAAAACACTTTATCGAATTTTAGCTAAATGCGATATCGCATTATGGGGTCGAGAATATGAATCAAATTTGTTATTGAATCATTCAGATATTTTAATTAAGATAAAATTATGTTTTCCGACGCGGTCTTTCACGAAAATGTATATTTGGTCTGTTCTCCGTAAGTATCATTTCAATGGGGGTCAACTACAAGTAATTCTCTTAAATTTGCCTTTTTCCTTGACAAATTATTATATAATCTGTCAAGGAAAAATTATTATATAATTTGTTAATTTGTTAATTATTTCACTTGATAGCATCCTTCTATGATAGTAACACCAAACTTAGATTTGCTGCAAATGGCATTTTCTAGGAAAAGTATTCTGCTAGCTTCAATATAATGAAGCTATCAGAATATTAATAATATGTCATTTATAATAATATGCCATTTATAGTCGATCGCGGGTTTCCGGTTTATTTTCTAGATGTGCAGATGCCGCGAAACTTGGATTGAGGATTTCATTTAGGAAAACATTCTCGAAGAAAATTCACTTGCATCCCAGAAGTTTATTCTCGTACATCCTGCCAGAATAAAATCTAACAACGAAATAATGAAGCTAACAGAATATTAAAAATATGTAACAAAATGATGATGCAAAATATTGACAGTTGAATTTTGTTTAAGAAACGTACTATGAGAGCGCGAATACACGTATTTCGAAATCAATTATTCAAAGATGTTTAATCACATCATACAGAAAAACTTTCGAACAATAGCTTGCAACACTAACTTAAAGACGAAGAAAATACATCGATAAAACATGTATTCGGATTATCAGCTTGCAACACTAACTGAAAAACGAAGAAAATACATCGATAAAACATGTATTCGGATCATTGCCTCTTTACGGTGTTAACGAAGAGTTAACACTGTAAAAGAGTTAACGAAGAAAATAAATACAATTAGCAAAATTATACATAAGTCTATAATGAGTTCAAAATTAGTCAAAATTAGTCAAAATGAGTTCTCTCTTAGTTTTTGAAAAAAAAACATATATTTATATTCTTTAGTTTGAGTTCATGAAGATCAATTGAAATCGGATCTGGTGATCATGTGATGGATGTTTATATTTCAATTAAATAGTTGCTAGGTCACACAAGATGACTTTCACATTGAAAACCGCTACTGAATCCTTCCCTCATGACTTTCAATCCCATACACTCTGACTACTAACGGTACCATTGTCACAGCCGTTTTAGTCAAAAACGTTTAAATAAAAGAGTTGTGCTGGTTTTTATAAAATATTCAAATTCCAATATTAAATTCATACCCCTATGTGATTCCCGGATTTTAGCATTAAATTCGTTTTCTTCTGTGATTACCAGCAGAAATTATAAAGGATTTTAACACTGATACCTTAACGGGCTGTTTATCTCGACACCTAGATAGAATGATGAAACATGCAGTTGGACAAACACCTAGTTATGTAAAAAAACACAACACTTTATAAAGAAACATGCAAAGATCGAGAAAGTTGTTACACCGGCATGAATATTATTATGAGTGAAAATGATGTTTAAAATGAAACAAAATATTAAGAACTTCTTAAGAGTGTAAGTCGTGCTACAAAGCAAGAACAAAATGCTGCGACTTACAACAAATAAAAACTTTAAAAGTACCGCAACAAAACTTAAATATGGCTTTAAATGCAAAGCAACGTATACGTCCATAGCTCGATGTTCGAAATGTTGCAAACAATACATTGACGAAACCGGGTAATGCATATGAATCGGAGATTAAATATTCGACAAAGCCACTTAAAAAATGACCGAATTGAACAGGATGATATATACAGGATGGTAAACGAGCATTGTACATAAACGATATACATAAGCTAAACGGTAAAAGCTCGAACAAAAATGGATCGGACAACTAATATATAACTGAATCGCACAGGCTTCTTTGTCTGAGTTGTTTCCGAGTTGTTGCTTGATCTAATTGCGGTAACTTTTGATTGAGAATGCCTAGCTTGTACGCGTAAGATTCACCGTACATTATCTGGTTTGTGTGAATGAATAACTAAGCGTTAATAACTAATCTATTTAATTATCTAAATGACTGTGGTCTTACATATTATAATATTTGTGATAATTATTAAAAGTTTTATATTTTTAATTTAATTTTATTGTGCTGATTTATATATTTTACTATTTTATGCTTGATGTTATTTTTTAAAGTAACCTAGTTTAAAATATGTATCTATTAAATTATTTAAATGATTTTGAAGAAAGCCAATATCATTACATATTGTTGCAATTCTTAAAATTTCATTATTTAATGTATTATATTTTATATTATATGGTATGCATGAATGCTCATGCAAAAATATGTTTCTTGTAAATTTAAATATGTCATCTTTACGATATAAATTAATAGTAGTTTTTAATTGGTTAATTTAATGTTCATATCTAGATATTTACCTTCTTTATCATTAATATTAGTTTTATTAAGAATAAGGCTACCTGAATAAATTTGTTCGCTTATTGAATAAAAATTATTAGAATTAAATACACATATATCATCAATGTATCGAAACATATATTTCATATATCTTTATAGTTTAGATTTAGTTTTTACACAGTTATGAACAAATTCATATTCTATAAAGCTTAAATACAAGTCAGCTATAATTGGACTCCTATTATTTCCACCCATTGGAACACCTTTTACTTGTCTAAATATAGATGTCCCTACTTTTAAGTAGTAAAAAAGTAAGTAACAAACGAAATATATACACAATATACCACAAAAGAAAAAATGATTAAAATTAAAATATCAATTAATGAGTAAAATGAACATAGCAGATGAAGTACTTCAATTTTAAATCAAACAAACTGTTATCGCAATAGCAATTGATAAGCAAAAAATAATAAATTTTATTTAAAATAAAAGAAATATTTTCACAAATAAAGAGAAAATTGAAATAAAAGTAAAATTAGAGTGAAATAAAATTGTGATTTAACTCAATTAATATTTTATATTGTATGGTATGCATGAATACTCATGCAAAAATATGTTTCTTGTAAATTAAAATATGTCATCTTTACGAGATAAATTAATAATAGTTTTAATTGATGTTAATTTAATGTTCATATCTAGATATACACCTTCTTTATCATTAATATTGGTTTTGTTAAGAATAAGGCTTTCTGGATAAATGTGCTCACTAATTGAATAAAAATTATTAGAATTAAATATACATATATCATCAATGAATCGAAACATATATTTCATATATTTATATTGTTTAGATTTAGTTTTTACACAGTTATGAACAAATTCATATTCTATAAAGCTTAAAAAAAGGCAGCTATAATTGGGCTACTATTACATCCCATTGGAACACCTTTAATCTGTCTAAATGTAGATGTCCCTACTTTTAAATAATTTTGATTTATCAAAATATTTAAGGATTCTATTAATTCAATTTTATCCATATATTTATATTTACTTGATGGTTTAATTTTTGTTAGATAGGCGTTATATTATAGCATATAAAGGAGCAAATATTACCTCCTAAAGGGATAATATTACCTCCCATTGGAACACCTTTTACTTGTATAACTATAGATGTCCCTACTTTTAAATAATTTTGATTTATTAAAATATTTAAGGCTTCTGTTAATTAAATTTCATCCAATATTTATATTTACTTGATGGTAGGCGCCCTTTAGATATGCGTTATAGTTATTATAACATAAATATGTATATATTTTTCGAATATAAGATAAATTAATTTTTCTAACGCTTATTTATCATCTGCTTGATCTAAATTTGTATGAATTAATATTTAGATTTAGCTAAATCTAATTTATAATGTTGCAGTATCGGATGTTTCATGAAATATAAAAATCAGACATCATTTAAATATGCAACAGAAATTCATATGATACTTACCGGACTGACAACTAAAGAAGGTACTGTAGACTGCGTAAATAATGTTAGCTGATTTGTTGATTTCGGTGATAAAGCGTTGGTAATAATCTGTTTTGATTTTCCTTGTTTTAGCGCAAATATGCGCATTTTAAAACTAGAAATCGTAAACGCTTGTACCATTGATGGACAATCGACAAAAACACTAATTCGATCGCTCCCGGATATCTAAGTATTTAGAGATAATAAACCTTTATATTAAACGTAACATTTAGGCATAAAGAAAAAATTAGTTTATTCTTAATGGATGACGCTATCATTACATCTCTATATTTCTGGTATAACTAATAAAATTAATTATTTAAAGATAATAAACATGTACATTAAAGAAATTAAAACTGCAAATTGCATAAAGTATTGGTTTTACTAGCATCAATAATTAACGAAGGCCTCGTTGTAAGGAAACAACTGTTTATGGTTAACGGGTAACACCGTCATGAAATGTCAATATTTTCGGTCACAACAAATTACTGAACGCGAGCAAATGTTGATTACTAAAATATCAAACTATCGACAATGTGTCCAAATCATTAGATAATAGTCATTACATAATAGTTGACTAATTATCGGTGATAATTAGTTAACTATTAAGACGAAAATTATAATTCAGATCAGCTAACTGAGCCAACGTATTTTATAAAAAAATAAAGCTCAATCAAATTTAAATTATTAAATAATCTTAAATAATAAATAATTGTTTTATAATTTATATCAAGATAAAATTTAAAAAAAATATATATAAAAATAAACAAATAAAAATAAATAAATAAATATAATATATAGTTGAAATTTATATAAGACTTATCAACCGCTGTTTCAGTTAGAATAAAGATAATTTCTATAAAATTTTAGGTGTATATGTGTACGATATTTATGTACACATTTTATGCATTTATGTATGTAAAAGGAAAAAGTTTTGTTTAACTTTCGATATATTTATCATATTTATTTTAAATGTAATAATTATATTATTACAAAAAGTTATAATATAAATGTTATATATTATTTAAATGTAATTCATTATATTTATTACATTTTTTATTTATTAAATTTATAACATAAATAAATTTTGGTAAAGAGCTAGACCAGAAAAATTGCTCATTCGTAATTTTCAAATGTTAGTATTAAAATGTTCGTGTTCTTTTGTCAGTTGGATAAGCTAACCGCTTAATAATTTATAGTGTTGGTTTTTAACGTTTATTTTAAAGTTAATGTGTATAATGCCCAATGAATGTGGTACATTTATTCTTCGTTATATTAAAATGTCCGGTTAAAAATATCTAAAAATATCACAAAAATGTATTTTTGTTTAAAGTAATTTTGTTCAAACTTATAAAACTTTGCAAAATCAAAATAGTTTAATAAAGTAAAATGTTAGTAACAATACCTGAGGTTTAAATGGAACCACAAATGAATTTGAATTTACAATTCTCTGATCTACTTCGAAGTGTTGACCAACGTACAAACCATCTTGAATAGAAACTTCTTTGGGTTCAAATGTCAAATTACCAACTTTGCATGTCTTTAAAAAGCAATAATTTAAATGTAAATCAAACCGGAAAATTACAATCAGCTAAATAAAATGTTTAAATTTTAAATTTTAATTTTTAAATTTTCGGCTACTTCCTTTGTCAATTACTTGCTAAACTACATGAGCAATAAAATACTCAGGTATTTACAAATAAGGTTAAAGTAAAAAAGACAAATAAGGTTAAAATTTATTCAAAAATCGTTTCATCTTCTTCAGTTATGACCAATGCACAAATTCAGTGCAACACATTGTCCCTTTTTGAATTATTAACTAATTCAAAAACAAATATTTTGTCTAACTCGGTTGAAAATTGTTAAATTAAAAACAAAATATTTTCAAGACAAAATACTTTAAAAACAAAACACTTTTACAGCATAATACTTCAAATTAAATCTAATATCCAGTAAATCATTACATTTACCATCAAATCATTTAATTGAAAAATTCAATTAAATAATTTTAAACAATTAAAGATATCGATTAGATTCTTTTTAAAATTTTAAAATTTACAAAAAAATCGGATCAGAGGTAGAATTTTCCCCCCTAGGCGATCAGAGGTAAAATTTCCCCCCCTAGATCACTACGAACAGCTACTTTTTTTTCCTCCTAAACTATAAATAAAAAAAATTCAGATTTACCCCATGGATAACCTAGATCACTACGAACAGCTAATAATTAGCTCAACACAGCAAGATTTTATAGACCACTTGTTTGATTCAAGGTATTTAGTTCGGTCTATGAAATGCATTATCTGTGATACTTATATGAAGCTTAGTCTTTATAAACGTTCTATTGATGGATATGGTTGGAGGTGTTATAAGAATGGCTGCACAAACTTAAAAAAATACATTTCAATACGAAAGGGAAGTTTTTTTGATGGGTTTTCGATTGATATTAGAACTATTTTACGTGTGTTAATCAAGAAATGTGTGAAGCAGCCAACACACTCAATAATAGCCTCTAAAATTACATCGGATCGGACCATTAGAAAAATTTTTTATAAACTTAATAAGTTGATACCGGAAACTGATTTTAGTGAAGATAAACTTGGTGGCCCTGGAAAAATAGTGCAAATAGATGAAACCATGTTAAATTACAAGTGTAAGTCTCATCGTGGAAGATCTTACACAAACAGAACCGACGCTTTGTGTATTGTCGAGGTCGGGGATAAAATTGAAAGATCCTTTGCTAGAGTAATCGCGGATAAAGCACAAACCACTATTCTACCCATAATATCCTCACAAGTGCTTCCCCATTCGACTATAATGACCGACGAGCACAAGTCGTATAGCAGATTAAATAAAAATGGATATGAACATAAGACAGTATGTCATAAATATAATTTTGTTGATAAAAATACTGGTGCTCATACTCAGTCTGTGGAGTCCTTTAACGGCCAAATAAAAAACGAAATAAAGAAGCAGAAAGGGGTATTAACTACATATAGACCCAATTTCCTTAAAGAGTTTTGTTTATTTTATAACAATCGTGAGAAATATCAGTATATAATTTTTGATTTAATAAAAGTTTAATATGATTAACGATTTTTATTTATTTATTTATTTTATTTATTTTTTTTAATTTATTTATGTATTTATTTTTTATTTTTTATTTTTTTATTTTTTATTTTTTTATTCATCAGAGGTAGAATTTTCCCCCCGGGGGAAAATTCTACCTCTGATCCAAAAAATCTAATGAAAATTTTAAAATTTACCTGGAAATAAAATTTCACAGTATCAATTAATTTGCAATTTGCAAGCAAAGTTGCGCTAGGTAGATGGTCGTTATCGTAGTAATTTATAAAGTGATTTTCCAAGGTGCACAAGAAATAGCAACACTCCATTGGGGCTATTTCACCTAGTAAACAAACAATTTTAAATTGGAACATAAAATTACACAAACTTTGAGATGGCTCAATTTTCAAATGATAAAAGCGATTCGGTAGCCATTGAATGAGAAACGATTCAATTTTGCTACGATTTCGAATACATATAACCGACGTATATGTGATGTTTGATAATGAAAAATCTTGAATTAAAGTCACACATGTTGGGTAACTAATAGCATCAGCCAAATCGTTATTCAATGCTTTATTTACAGAAATGACATTGTAGTACAAATCATTCACATATAGTTTCAGAAATCTTAAATAGACAAAGTGAATCCACAAAATATAAAGAACACTAAATTACCTTTGTTTCTGTACATTAACTTGCTCAGTTATCTCAAAAGTAACATCATTCTGTGGGTAACTGATGATGCGACAGTCTGCACAAAAAAGTGCACTGTCTTTTTGTAGCTAAAAATCATATAATAAAGAGAATAAATTATCAGTCATCAGATATAAGGTTTCGAATATCAGGTTTCGTCACCTATTTCTCAAACCAGCACAACTGCGGAGTCGAATAAAATACATAAATACATAAGTTATTTGTATTATTTTCATTTGTTAAAGTAAAATATCTTAATGATTAAAATATCTTGAAATATCTTGAAAATTAATATATTTTACTATTTTCTGTTTGATTTTATTTTTAAATATGTATCTATTAAATTATTTAAATGATTTTGAAGAAAGCCAATATCATTACATATTGTTGCAATTCTTAAAATTTCATTATTTAATGTATTATATTTTATATTATATGGTATGCATGAATGCTCATGCAAAAATATGTTTCTTGTAAATTTAAATATGTCATCTTTACGATATAAATTAATAGTAGTTTTAGTTAATGTTAATTTAATGTTCATATCTAGATATACACCTTCTTTATCATTAATATTGGTTTTGTTAAGAATAAGGCTTTCTGGATAAATGTGCTCACTAATTGAATAAAAATTATTAGAATTAAATACACATATATCATCAATGTATCGAAACATATATTTCATATATTTATATTGTTTAGATTTAGTTTTTACACAGTTATGAACAAATTCATATTCTATAAAGCTTAAAAACAAGTCAGCTATAATTGGGCTACTATTACCACCCATTGGAACACCTTTTACTTGTCTAAATATAGATGTCCCTACTTTTAAATAATTTTGATTTATCAAAATATTTAAGGATTCTATTAATTCAATTTTATCCATATATTTATATTTATTTGATGGTTTAATTTTTGTTAGATAGGCGTTATAATTATTATAACATATATATGTATATCTTTTTCCGAATATAAGGTTAATTAATTTTACTAACGCTTCTTTAATATCTACTAAATCTAGATTTGTATAAAGCGTACTAAAATCGTATGTATTTATATTCTGAAAATTTATTCCTTTTGTCTGTTCTAAAAATTCTTTTGTAGAATTAATACTGAAATAGTGTTTTATACCAGTATTAATTTCGATTACCTTGCAATATTTTTTAAAGTGTGCTTTAATTACTTTAAGTATTTTATTCATATAGACAGAAAGTGGTTTTAATGTACATTTAAACGCACTACATATGAACCTAGGTTTTATTGGATTTTTATGTAATTTTGGATTCCAATATAATATAGGTATAGTTTTATTATCTGATTCAACCTTTATACCCTTTTTATCCATTATAGAACAGTGACTTGTGATAAATAAATAAAGTGACTTGATAAATAAGGATCTGTTTTAATGTAAAATTTTCGTAAAATAAGATACCTGTAAACGCAATTGGAACGATTTTGATGAATTATTTATTATTTGTAACCGACCTTTGTATTCACCATTGTTATCCTGTAGATATACAGCGAGAGGAACTAAATAATTTTAAAATTAGTATTAATTTTGTAAAAGCTCCCTAACAGAGACTTCCAAATGCCAATTTAATGTTTAAAAATTATTGAATTAAAATTATTTGAAATTATTATTATTATTAATAATAATATTTATTATTAATAAATATTATTAATAATTGAGTAGTACTGAACCACGTATCCAAAGATATCACTTCTGTTTGTAACAATTTTCAACTTTGTGCGGGTCAGCGATGTGGAACGGAAGTGGCGGTTCACACAATGCGAGAGGCATTTGAAAAGACACCAGACTCATGTATACTCCTGATAGACGCGAAAAATGCATTCAACCAAATAAACAGAAATCTGGCACTCAGAAATATAAAATATATTTGTCCATCCCTGGATAAAATCCTACATAACACATATGGACGCACATCCGATCTGGTCGTGAATGGTACGGTACTACACTCCGCCGAAGGCTTTACGCAGGGTGATCCTCTAGCAATGGCAGCTTTTGCCCTGGCGTCCATTCCTCTGATCAACCGTTTAAAGGAAGTGGCGCCGGGTGCGAAACACGTTTGGTATGCTGATGACGGGGGATGCGTCGGCACAATAGCAGAATTGGAAAAAATATGGAAAGAGCTACAGAGATGTGGTCCATCCTTTGGATACTTCATCAATCCCCGGAAGTGTACACTATTAGCTCATAAAGATTTAGTTGAAAATGCTGCAGTTGCTTTAACTCAACAAGGAGTTGCTATGAGGAAGGATGGAGTTAAATATCTAGGAAGTTTTATTGGAGAATATGATTTTGTGCACAACAAATGTTCAGATTTAGTTGAGAAATGGAAGAATACTTTAGATAAACTACAAAGCGTTAGCACTCAGGAGGCTTTCGCTAGCTATCTACTTCTAACAAAGGCGATACAACCCAAATTATCGTATATTGAACGTACGTGCTATATGCAACAAGCGTGGTTAAAGCCATTCCACTCTAAGCTGTTCAATGATGTACTACCTGAAATGCTGGGATACATAGGTCAGGACAACGAAGCTGAGATGATAATATCACTCCCGAATCGTTTTGGAGGGCTGGGAATCATAAACCAATTAAGAACGTGCGGTTCAGAGTATGAAAACTCGGTCAAGATTTGTAATCCCGCAATGAAAGGTCTAATAGGTGATGACTTGGAAACCCAGCAGAAGCAAATATACAAAGAAATCAAAGAATGTAACAAGAGAGAGACAGTACGATACAGGCAAAGTATAATAGAATTATCACCCAGAGATCTATTTACAATTTTTGAAAACGCGAGCAAAAGTGGAGCTTCGGCGTGGCTCAGCAGTAATCACGGAGCTAAAGATTTGTTCCTTAATACTCGCGAGTTTCACGATGCTCTGTTAGCTCGTTATGACTGGCAAACCTCGAATCATGGAAGGTGTGAATGCGGTAAAAGCAATGAAGTCGCACATATACTGTCTTGCAGAACTGGAGGAATGACATTTGTACGCCACAATAGCATTAAGAGTGAACTTGCGAATCAAATTCAAAAAGTATGTCGAAGGGTAATCCAAGAACCAATATTACAGAATGTACCCGAGACCACGTCATTTGAAGCAACATCGACGACTAGGGATCGTAATGCAAGGGCAGACATTGTGTGTAACGGCCTATTCGGACATGTGACGGAGCGGTCCTTCCTGGACATTTGCATTTTTAATAGTTTTGCTCCATCGTATGCAACGAGTCACATGTCAAATCCCTTTGTATATCACGAGGAAAGGAAGAATGGCAAATACAAAGAACGTATAAACAGAATTGAGCGGGCTCATTTTCATCCATTTGTTATGTCAACAACGGGTGGATTGGGAAACGCGGCTAACACTGTGTTAAAAAAGGTAGCATCAATGCATGCTTTGCAAGGACCACAGAATTACGCCGAGATAATACACACATACAGATGCCGTTTGTCGAGAATGATGGCTCGAGTAGTATCAATGTCCATGCAGGGCGTTTGTAGCCAGACGCTAGAATTGTAAAACATGACAAATCATAAATGTATTATTATTAATTTATCAATTTAAAAAAAAAAAATAATATTTATTATTATTTTTGAATCACTAACTTTATTACTAAATAAATATGTTTACTTTAAAGAAGATAACTGACTCAATAAAGTATGACAAATTTGGCTAGATACTTTTGCTTTTTCAAAACATTTGTTTAAAATGTAAAATCAAGCAAAATATAAAATTCAAATAAAGTTTTTCCTAAGCACTGATCCAGAATTAAGGTAAGAATTAAGAAAGGATTAAAATCAACCATTGCATTTGGTAATATACTATCGAACGATTACTGGAAACAAATTATACAATGTAATCCAAGCTTAGAAGAATAACAGCTCCACAATAAAAGCATCAAAGTTGAAATTGCATTCATGAATTCAATTTATTGAATTCACGAACAGCCGTACGATACATTTTGTTATTGTTAACCGAAACACATTCTACTTTTCAGAATATCTCCAAGCTTATGACCATTCGAATTTTCTACTGCCTTTATAATATTACTGAATTAAATACTTAAATAAAAATATATTTCAGATCAAATCGAAACAGTTACTTATTTTAAATACAAATATTAAAATTTTTCATACAAAGGTATGAACAATGTCAATAGGTGGATGTTGATGTGTGGGAGAGTGTGAAAGAGTTTTAAATAGTGTGATAATTGAATTAATTATTGATGGACAAAAAATAGTGTTTGAAGGATGGAAAGGAAAAGTTGTCTAATGGTAAGAAGTAAGTTTATTCCAAAGAAGATGAGCGACAATAAAAATGGATTCCATAGTTTGAGCACAATAATGAAACACAAAGAAGAGAGCCACATTAGCGAAGATTTATAGAGGTTAGACGGGATTCGGTAAGTGAAGAAAAATGCAGATAAGAAGGCGAGTTTGAAAAAGGAGATTGTAAGACCGGGTTTTGTCGTGAACGAATGAATCGAGAGAAAGTTGTCGAAATGAAATCCCACGAAAATGAGATGATCAACAATAAGAAGAACGCTCGAATTAATAAATACTGAGGGAGGAGAGGCAAAAAGGAAAGAAGGGATAATCTATAAGATGTTAGACTTGAAATGGTTAAGATACAAACGAAGCGAGGAAATATTCTTGAAGATGGATAGAAGACAATTAGTAGAAGAGGCGAATAGAACATCGAAGAGATGATCAGGAGAATGTGAGTCAAGTATCATCAGCATATTACATGGTGCGGACATTATGGTCACATGTAATGCTGGAGAGATAACAAAGAAGAAGAGAGAAAAGAATTCGTTCGAGCGCAAAGCCATGAAGAACGCCACATGAGAGAAGGGTAGAGAAAACGCATTGGAGTAGACATTGAAAGATAGTTCGGAGAGAAAGAGGGTAACCAGGATACTGTAGCAGAAGAAAATCGATGGTTGTGACGAAGGGGATTAAAGAGGATGGAATTGTCAACAATGTCAAACGCTGAATAAAAATCGAGGGAAATTACGACACTACATAGTTTCTTATCAATAGGAAGAAGAAAGTCAGAGAGAACTTTGTGGCAGGCTAACTTAGTAGAGTGGTGAGATCGAAAGCATATTGGATAGAATGATGGAATTTAGACGAAGAGAGATCAATGCTAACCTAGTTCAACACAAGACGTACAAGTTTAGAGAAAGTTGGAAGGTAAGATATAGGATGAAATGAGGAAGCATCAATGAATCAAGGAAGGGCTTCTTGATGAGTTGTTAAACTATTGTAAATTTTCATGCAGGAACGAAAGAGGCACTACGAATGAAAGTGTTAAACATTAGGTTAGAAAGGAGCAAGTTAAATGATCAAAAATTTTAGTATATAAGTATGAAGAAAATCAACAGATGTTTTGCTAGGTAACGATAAAAGCACACGAAAAACATCGTCGACAGATACAGGAATATAATGAGAGTTCGGGTAGACAAAAATCTAGCAATAAAAACAAGATAGGAGAAAAATACGAGAGAATATGACAAGTTTCAATTCAACTTTATTCGTGATGGAGCGGATGTTTATGAGGCCCATATGGTATGAAGAGATAGTTAGAGAAAAATACGAGGATGGTAAGTGGTCTTTATCGAATTTTGGGTAGGTAAAATTATAACATTGATGTATCGAAATGAGGGTGATCAACTGATCTAAAATTTATTGCTTATGCATCGCGCTGTTATTTTTATCATTTCAAATCAATTGATCAAAACAGCTAACTTCGTCTACGTATTTTATATCATGTATTTTATAATATTTTATATTATATTATTTTATATTTATGATTTTTATATTTAAATAGTTAATTTTAAATAAAATTCATAAACATATAAGTAACATATAATCCAAGGATAAAGTTTTATATTATTTTATTGAAAATATGAAGTCCGCTGATATTGTACTTGTGATACAATATATATACAACATATATATACAACATCATTTTTTTCATTTTTTTACTGATTTATACAAATTACAGAATCGCTATCTTTAGGTCTTTTAAGCATACAATAAATAAGATACAATTGATAAGCAAGACGAGTGTAAACAGCTGTGTATAATTAAATACAATCATATATTACAATCAACGTTGCAATTTTATCCTGAAAGCAAAGTGTACTATTTTTACAAAGGACTGTGAAATTTCCTGTTTATATATAATAAAGAGACTAAATATAACAAGAGACTTTACTCTGATAAAGTCTGAATATACATACATATAATGGTCAAACATAGGAAGACTACAAAGCGAGGTGATGCTGCCAAGTTCGTGGATTATCAGGTTCGGTGTTCAAGTGAAGATTGTCATGTGTGGACAAGTGTTTCAGTTCCCGGGGAAAAGAAAACAGCACTGTCTAATGCATCTTTCTACTGCGGGTACTGCTGCGCATCTTTGATAAATGATTTGAAGACGGAATCTACCCCCTTGGTTGTCGGTCAGTCGAGTTGTAATTCTCTTGGACCCATATCAGCTCCACCAATTCCAAAAAGCATAAGTGCCGGTCAAAGTAAGGAAGTTCTTATTTCCAAATCTACTAAGAATGTTGAAAATTCCAGTCATAGTGATGGAAGCTATTCTAACTCTATATATCCCTCCTCAAGTCTTAACTCTATATATCCCTCCTCAAGTTTTGCAAATAATCCAATGAATATAGATTTAACTGTAGAGGGTGATACTGTATCCATGGATGTTCCAGTGCATTTACCTGATGTTACTAATGATGAAAATACATATTGTCAGGTTTTGAATCATGGTCACATGTCTGATAATGGGACTGTCAAAAAGAAGGAACAAGCGTCAACGATAAGTCAACATATACTATCCGCAGTGTCACGTGACAGTCTCGAATTGCAAATTGGTAATAATAGGAAACACACCGCTGATCGATGTAGATCTGTTATTCTGGCCAATGTAAGAGAATCTTTATTTGAGAACGCACAAGTACGTCTTAACGAGGACGTCCAGAGTGTGAGATTTATATTGACGCAGGTACTTGGTTCTTGCAATGTGGATATTGTCAAACGTGTTAAACTCGTTGCATTATTTCGACTGGGTAAGCGTGATACACTTAGTAATAGGCCGCGTTTACTCAAGGCCGTATTTAGAGAGCAGTCACATGCTGAGTTAATTCTTCGGAATTCATATCGTTTAAAAGGATCCCATGTTAGTCTCTTAAAAGATCTTGAGGCTCTTCAAAGGGAGAAATTGTCTCAATAATAATACAAATTAATAATACAAATTTATTTAATGTGGCAAATGCGTACAAGCTGTACGCTTACAAGTCCACAAATAAAAATGAGAAAGTCAAGCAGTTAAATTGTTCAGATGGGATCGGATTTGTCGTTTGAAGCACTGCAGGGAAGTTGATTGGCGTATATGAATGGGCAGATGATTCCACGATAGAGGAGCAGCCACCAGGAAGGAGCGGAGTCCAAAGGAGGTAGAGTAGTTTGGGACATGTAAAAGAAGGGAATTACAGGAACGCAAGGAACAGTAAACAGGACGAGAATTGTCAAGAAAAGGAAGGTTGAGAAATGAAGGGGTATGAGAATTTACAAGGCGGAAAGCAACGATAAGAAGACGAATTTGAACACGACAATAAATTGTAGGCAAATCGAGAGAAGCAAGATGGTAGGATGTGTGATCAAAACGACGAAGACGGAGGAGAATTCGGACAGCTGCGTTGACGATGCGTTGTAGGGGAAGAAGAGTGGATTTAGGTGAGTTGGAAAATAGACTAAGACAATAATCGAGTCTAGAAAAAAGGAGAGATGATATGAGAGTCATACAAGAAGGGAAATCGATCAATCTACGAACTTGACGGAGGTTGCGGAGTATCAAGGTAGATGAGCGTACTTTATCTCTAACGAAAGGTTTAAGTGAAAGTCGGTTGTCAAAATGGAAGCCTAGGAAAACGAGATTATCAACGATAGGAAGAATTGTAGAATTTAATGATACGGAGGGAGGTTCGAAGCCGAGGCGTCGAGGTAGGATCCACATAATTTTGGATTTATCAGGATTCAGAGAAAGGCGAAGGGAAGAAAGATGATTGGAAATTGAGACAAGACAGTCGGAAGCAGAAACACTAAGATCGCGAATACGATAAACAGGTGCATGAGCATAGATGAGAATGTCATCAGCATATTGCATAACATGGAAGTTAAATTTATGAGAAATCGAAGACAAATCACCAAGAAGAAGAGAGAAAAGTATAGGGCCTAATACGGAGCCTTGCGGAACACCGGACGGAATGGACGAAGGATGGGAAAGAGAAGAGTTAGAATATACGCGAAATGTACGGTTTGATAGATAGGAAGAAAACCATGATACAGTTGGTAAAGAGAAGCCATAATCATGACGAAGGCGATGGAGAAGAATCGAGTGATCGACGATGTCAAAAGCAGACGATAGATCAAGAGAAACTATGACACTACATAATTTATGATCGCGCGATATGAGTAAGTCGTTATAAACTTTAAGACATGCAATTTCGGTAGAGTAATTAGAGCGAAAAGCGGCTTGGAAGGGAGGAAATAAGTTAGAGGAATAGAGATATGTATTAACTTGCTTAAGAACGAGACGCTCAAGGAGTTTAGAGAGGGTTGGGAGAAGTGAGATTGGACGGTACGAAGATGGTAGTGAAGAGTCGAGAGATTGCTTTTTGATGATAGGACGAACAGTGGCGCATTTCCAGATGGAAGGAAATGTACAGCTACGGATGGACGAGTTGAACAATGTGGTTAGGAAGGGTAAGATAAAAGTGCAGATATTTTTAAGTAAGTGAGTGGGAATTGGGTCAGAAGGAGAGGTTTTATTAGGTAATGACAGCAGAACCGAAGAAACTTCATCAGACGAAACGGGAAGAAGGTGGAATAGTTCTGGGAGGGAAGTATTTAAAGATAAGAGTGGGTACAAGGGGGCTATGGGTAGTAGGGAAAGTAAATTAGATAGCTTAGTTTGTAGATAAGAAGAAAATTCATCAGGATTTATATTACAAGGGGTAGATGATCGTGAAAGAATTGAGTTTAAGATTTTCCAATGAGATTTAGAGTTGGAAGATGACTCGAGTTGATTTCGCCAAAAGAGAGTACGTTTAGTACGTATAAGAATGAGATGTGAACGGCGTTGAGAAAAGTAGGAATCACGAAGATTTGGAGGGAGTGAGTTGGGTGAACGTTTAAGAAAGCGTTTATACATACGAAAAGAGTGACGGAGTCGACGCTTAGAAAGACTACAGTCAGAATCGAACCAGGGAGCATGGCGCAAGCGCTGGGAACGTCGAAGTCGACTAGGTAGAAGGTTATTGAGGATCGACGTAAGTTCAGAATCAAACAGAATGCAGAGATCATCGGGAGAGAGATAGTTAAGAGGAAGTGAAAAGAGTGAAGAATTGAGTAAGGCTGTGCAGAGAATAGGGATATCGAGAAGCTTCCAGGGTCGACTTGGTGTAGATAATGGTAAAGGCGGAGAAGGAGGATGGGGACGAGTAAGAGTAAGAGTGACAAGGAAATGATCGGACAAACCAGGATCAGTAATTGACAAGGAGGTATAGTCATTGAAGCAGTTAGGAACAGCAATGATGTCGAGAGCACCGCCGAGAATATGAGTTGGGCTTGTTGAAAGTAATTTATAGTTAAAATCAGAAAAAAGATTAGTTAAAGTGATAGAGTCAGAGTCAGACGGGCGATCAAGACGAATGTTAAAGTCACCGAGAACAAAAGAAGGAGTATAAGACAATGAACAGTGAGACATTAGATCTGCAAGGTCGTTAAAGAAGATACGTGATGGGGCAACTGAACCTGGACGGTATACAATCACAAGTTCCAGAGGGAAAGGCGTTGATAATCTGCATATGAGTAATTCGAACGAGGTGTAACGGATGTTAACGTTGATTTTACGTAAAGACATTGGGTGACGAGCAATGGCAACAATACCGCCATGGTTAGACGCAGTAGATGTATGAGATGTAATTTGACGAGCTGATTCAACTAGAGAACAAACCAGAGCGACATAGACGACGAATAGCAAGATCGTTGGAGTCAGTGTGCCAGGATTCGGTAATGCAGAGAATATCGATAGATAATTGATCGAAGATATCGAGAAGCATATCAGCTTTATGAAGAATGGAGCGAGTATTGAATAGACTAAGACGAAAAGTATGCTTAGGAGCGAGATCGACTAGCGAAGAAGACAAGGGGGAGAGATGGGACGCCATCGAATTTTTGGCCTTGTGTGAAGAACGTGAAAATTTCCGTTGATTTTACGTATAGATAAGGATGACTCGCCGTTTGTTTCACGTCGATGTTTTTCAATGCGAGCTAAATTGAGCTGGGCAATATCAGAAGGGGAGCGGTCAGGAAAGATACGGCAAGTAGATGAAGTGGTAAGAAGTTTAAAACGTTGGGAGAGTACCGAAGAGGCATGTGAACTATGTCGGAAAACGATTTTTAAGAGTGGAGGACTGAGATGATTTGATTTAGTGGATTTGTTTAAACGAATAAAGGATACAGGAGCGATATTATTGAAGAGTGATGGGTTATCATCAGGAAGAATGGTTGCTAGGATAGACCTGAAAGCAGATACATCATCATCGAGGCGAGATTGTGGAGAAGCAGATTCGGAAAGCTTTAAGTTTGATATGATTATACAGCGATCGCGCGAAGGAAAACGATTTCGTGGAAGTGGTGGACGGACAGAGCTGGTTGGAGTCGAGGTAGATGAGCAGATAGAAGTGGAAATGACAGGGGTGCTTGATAAAGAATTAATATTGGTTGGAGCAAGTGTGACAGGAGCGGGGTGTTGAATCGGTTGATCAGAGATGTGACTGGATATGATTTTAAATGAAGGATGTAACTTATTGGGAAGTGTTACGTGGGAGGTAGAGTAAGGAGAATTAAAATAGGTTGGGGCATGAGTGACAGGAATGGAGTGTTGAATTAGTTGATCGGAAATGTTACTGGAAATGATTTTGATGGAAGGGTGTAAATTATTGAGAGGTGATACAGGGGGGGTCGAGTAAGGAGTTCGTGAGGAGAATAAAGAAGTTTGAGATTTATTTAGATTGGGGGAGGAATAGGAAAGAGGAGGTACGAGATGAAAAGCTTTGCCGTTAGCATTGTTAGAATGAGAAAGATTAATGGAAGTTTGGTACGTAGTTGAACGAGGAGTGTGTGAGAGAGTAGGTTCAATAATGGGATTATATGATGCGAAGTCAGGTGTTGATGCGAGGGAAACATCTAAAACAGCATTGGTCTGAGTGGTAGTGTGTGATACAGGAGTAGATGAGCAGGATAACTGTAGTAGTCGTACTGATGTACAAAAACCGCAAGTGAAATGTTTAAGTTTATACACTGAGTGGTCGGATATTTTAACACGAACAAGTGTCCATACATCGCAATCTTTGGAATCGCATCCAACTTCAAAGCTGGTATAACCATCATTGCATTTAGATGTGGAAGATTGTTGATCAGGAACAGGGATCTGAGATCGCGCTTTTTTAGGCATGACCTTTTATCGATAGATTGAGCTCAATCCGCGAGCGTAGCGAGCGGAACTGACAGGAATAATCTGGAACTGACAGGAATAATCTGGAACTGACAGGAATAATCTGGAACTGACAGGAATAATCTGGAACTGACAGGAATAATCTGGAATGTATGTTATTTTATCTCAAACTTTTTTTTAAGCTGAGAAAGAACTTGCATCTCGTGTTGCACTTGGTGAGAGCAATCTATGTGTGCAAAATTTTCAAGTAGTGAGGCGACGCATTCGAATCAGTTGGTCCCCATTAGATGTATCGCCTCTCATGAATGTGGAGGGTTTTGGCAAGGTCTTACAGCATATAAGTGCCTAGCTGATTTGGGATCTGAAGTGTGCCAGATTGCTAGAGATGATATTATTACTCGCACTGGTGTGAATAAAAGTCATAGTATATTTTATTGTAATGTTCGGAGCTTGTTACAGAAAGTCGATGAGCTAAAGTTTAGGATCGAGTCTGTTAATCCAATTATAGTTGGTATTACAGAATCTTGGCTTAATTGTGATGTATCCGATGCTGAGGTATCCATCCCAGGCTATTCTTTGTTCCGTAGTGATCGGATAGGGGGTAGGGGTGGTGGCGTAGCTCTCTTTATGAGAGACAAAGTTAAGGTGCGCGTTTTGAGTAAGTCGTCTATTGATAGAGTTGAGAGTTTGTGGTGTCAGGTGAAGTTTGATAACAGCTCACCCATCATACTGGGTCTTGTGTATCGTGCTCCTAAGGCAATATCTAAGAAACTCATTGAAGAGATAGAGTTGTATACGCGAGGAGATTGTGATACTGTGATAATTGGGGATCTGAATATGCCAGATGTTGAATGGACTTCGAATACGGTTCTTCCTACTTGTGATAGTGAATCTTGTGACCTTATGGAGTGTTTTGCTTATTGTGGTCTTGCTCAGTTTGTTGATGTACATACTCGCTTTTCAAGTTGTAGTTCTTCCCTGCTTGATCTTTGCCTATCGACAAACAGTCAATTAATCAGTAGTATCCAATATGATTCTCCTGTTGGTTTGTCTGATCACTGTGTAGTTAAAGTTTTGCTTAATATACAAATGAGGGTGTTTCATCATGCTCGGTACAAACGTCAGATTAATGTTTTTCGGGCAAACTATGATGTTATTACATCAAAGCTGCATAGAGTAAGTTGGCCTGATCCGGCTGTTGTCGGAGTTGACGAGGCCTGGGATCATTTTCGCGTGACGCTTTATTCTCTAATGGTAAAATTCTCACCTTTGAAGTCTAAGACTAGTCGGAAAAGCGCTCGTTGGTTTGATACTGAGCTGGCTACTGCGATGAAGGCTCGTGACTTCAGTTTCAAATGCTTTAAGGGTGGGTTTTGTAAATATGGTGTTTATAAGCAGGCGAGAAATTTCTTCAATTCTTTAAAGCGACATAAGCGCTATTTATTTGAAAATGGTCTAGCTCATAGTTGTAGACATGATCCCAAAGCACTCTTTCTATATGTGAATAGTAGTAGGAACGCTAATAAAACAATTGGCCAATATTTTGATAGCGTTATTGAAGACGACCTTGCTGAGATGTTCTCAAGGCATTTTTACTTGTACAAAGAGACTACAAACGAGTATTCTGAACCTATCCAGAACAGTGAGACGATAAGAGGTGCTAGTGTTTCATATCCTAGTTTAGACATAGCTAATTTGATAACTCCTGAGAAAGTTTTAGCTGAACTGCATCGTCTTAAAGAGACAAACTCCAAAAGTGCTGATTTGTTACCTTCGATATATCTTCGTCGAATAGCAGACTCAATATATACACCACTTTGTAACATATTTCGACAATCTATTATTGATACGAATCTTCCAAAAGAGTGGAAACAATCGATCATTCACCCCATCTTCAAAAAGGGTGATAGATCTTCAGCAGACAATTATAGACCAGTAAGTATTACTTGCTTATGTTGTAGAATGTTAGAGCGAATTATACATGGTTATATGGTCAAGTTTTATAGTGAGAATAATGTAATAGCTTCTGAGCAACATGGTTTCCGTAAGGGTTATTCGACAGTTACTAATCTACTCGCTGCCCATCTTGATTGGTCAGCTAATAAAGCCGTATCAATTGCTACTGACATCATATTCTTCGATTTCTCTAAGGCATTTGACAGAGTAGACCATAGACTCCTCCTAAATAAACTAGAGAAAAGTGGCATTCCATTTTTGCTTGTTAGATGGATTGAATCGTTTTTAAGCAATCGTAGTTATTGTGTGCATGTAGATAATTTTTACTCTTCTTCGCGGCCATGTAATATAGGGGTGCCTCAAGGTTCAGTATTGGGTCCATTGTTATTTAGTGTCTACATCAACGATATCCCGGAATTTATTGATTCTCGGATGCTTTTATATGCAGACGATTTGAAAATCTGGCGGGCAATTCGTTCACCCAATGATATAGTTAAACTGCAACGGGATATCGATGAAGTCGAAAATTGGGCTCTGCTCAATAGGTTGATTGTAAATATATCAAAATGCAAACATTTACGTGTTCGTGGCGGAAATGCTCAATCTTTAGTTAATTATAGATTTCAAAGCAGTGATATAGAACGAGTGAACAAATATAAGGACTTGGGAGTGTGGATAAACAGTGATTTGAGTACCGTCACACATACTGAACATGCTTGTTCAAATGCGTTGGGGATAATCGGTCAACTTCGACGCACTTTCATTTCACTCAATCAATTTGCCCTACGTCCGCTAATCTTTGCTCATGTGTTGAGCCGTCTTCTATATGCTGCGCCGTGTGTGTATCCCCAAAATTCAAAAGAACATATTAGTTCAGAGAGGGTACTTCATAGAGCTACCAAGCTAGCACCGCAACTGAAATTTTTGTCGTACCCTGATCGATTAAAAGCACTTAGACTTGAGACTGTCACGTGGACCCGCCGGTACATCGATATGAGTATGGTCTGGCAAATTCTGAATGATTTGGATCATCCACTTCGAGATTGTCTTCATTTGCGATCATCCAATATCCTCCGAGGCCATGGTTTAACCCTGCGACGTGAAAGGATAAGAAAATCACGAGCTGTCCAATTTGATCGGCGAGTTGTATCTCTGTGGAATAGACTTGGAGAGTCAACAGTGTGCAGTAGCAATATCAACGAATTCAAAAAGAAATTACGGATGGAGGATGCCATGGGGAAAGCTGCTTTTCCGTATTTGTGATACTTTTATTATATTTTCTTTTTTTCTGCAGTGAACCAGCCAATTAAGCCAGGCTTTTATGTGCTGTTGAAACATTAATAATAATAATAACAAAAGTCTTGGTTATTATAATTCTTACAATTTTTCCTGTCAGTTCCGCTCGCGTATTGATATAGCTCGCGTATTTGATATATTTGGTTTCTGATAAACATACACAAATTACAATTATATACTTCTGTATATAAAGAAAATTTGGTTTCTGATAAACATACAATAAAATAACATACAAGAGATTAATATACACAGAGGATAAATATTACAACTGACCGCTTTGGTGTTTACGAAAATATTAATCTAATATACATACAACGAGGAGAATAAAATCACGAATCAAACGACTATATACAAATGGGTCGGAAAAAACAAAAGTCTCAAGTTCCCAACCATGTTGCGTCCAACACCGATGTTAGAGATGTTTCCAATGGATCTGAACAACAAGTCCTTTGCTCAAACAATGATTGTCACACGTGGGTAAGTATTTGGACTTCTGAATCCCAGGCATCTTGCCTTGCAGACAACGAATTCTACTGTGGCTACTGTTCGGCTAAGATGATAAATACGATGAAGAGTGAAATAGAGAGTCTCAAGACAAATATATTGAAACTATCTGGCAATGCAGCGATGTCCACACATGCCTCTTCGTATTGTAATAAGTCTCAACCTCGATGCCCAATTCTCCCGCATTCGATTGCCTCTAAGAATGCCAAATCTCCCATCTCTTCTACAGGTATTACTATACATCCTTCAATTTTGCCCAATCAATCAGCTCAATCTTCTGATGTTACTGTCATTGACCATTTGCAACCCAGTATTTCTTTTGTCGTATCAGATAAATCACCTTACATTTCTACCCCTCATTGCGTTTCTACGTCATCATCAGATAATCCATTATCAGATAATCTGAAGGAGCCGCAAATTGTATCGCAGCAAGATGGATTTTGTCAAGTTTATGATAAATCTACCGATACAGTGACGGAGCCGCAAATTGTTACAACTAATGTATGTTCACTCCCCGACACCCCACGTCCCGTCCTTCCTGTCTCGTTTCTCAATAACTTGCATCCATCAATTAAAATCACCTCCACCAGCCTCCACTATCCTTCCACTCATAACCTTTCCTCACATCGCTTGCCACCCGCTTTATTATCATTATCCTCTATGTCTCCCGTCGTCAAACCAAATCCCTCCAAATCATCAACTGCCAGCTCTTCTATCGTGATCTCACCTACTCACGTCAGTCGTCCTCCTTTACGGAAGCGCTTTGCTTCTCGCGATCGTTGCGTCATTGTTACTAATATCACGCCTTCTAACTCCTTATCTCCACAAGCACGTCTGGACCACGATGTTTCCGCCTTCAGATCCATCCTCTCGTCTATTGTTCCTGCGGATAAACCATCCTTTTTCAAGGACATTTCTCCAGTCGCATTCATCCGTCTAAACAAATCTTCTCAATCTAATCCTTCCCAGCCCCCTCTCCTAAAAATTGTTTTCAAACATCGCTCTCACGCGTCTTCTGTCCTCTCTCAACGATTCAAACTCATGTCATCTTCAACCACTCGAATTTTCCCCGATCGCGCCCCTTCCGAAATCGCTCAAATCTCTTCAGCCCGCATCGAAAAACGTCGTCGCGAGGAAAACGGCGAAACTTCACTCGCCATCCGAAACATAGACGGAAATTTTCAAATTGTCCACACCCGTCCAAAAATTCGATGGCGCTCCATCTCTCCTATGTGTCTTCTCCACTAGTCTCTTTCGCCACAGCACACGGTTTCCGCCTCGGTCTCCTCAACACTAGATATATTCTCAATAAATCCGATCTTATCCTCAACCTATTCACCAAGCAATCCATCGATCTCTTCTGCCTCACCGAATCCTGGCACTCAGATTCCGACGACCTCTCCATTCGCCGTCTGCTCTCTGCCGGTTGCTCCCTAGTCGAATCCGCCCGCCCCCTCAGCTCATGCCCTTCTAAATCCTCTAATCATGGCGGCATCGTCGCATTCGCGCGTCACCCAGCGTCTCTTCGCAAAATCAATCCCCCTTTCAGTCCTTGCTCTTTTGAATTGCTCACTTGTCGTTATTCTAACCCGATCACTCTAGATCTCGCCAATGTATACCGTCCTGGTTCATCAGCTCCTACAGCCTTATTTTTTACCGAACTCGCTGACCTCCTTTCTCATTGTTCTTTGTCCTCAATCCCTTCACTCGTTCTAGGCGACTTCAATATCCGCCTAGACCGCCCCTCTTCCACAGATTCCATCCGCTTCATCAACATTCTATCCAACTACAATTACAAACTAATCTCCACTGCCCCCACACATATACTTGGCGGGGCACTCGACATCATCGCTGTCCCCGATCATTTTGCTGCCCACACCTCACTGTCCATCTCTGATCCTGGTCTATCCGATCACTTTCTTATCACCCTTGATCTCGCTCGCAACCACACCCCTCCTCACACACCTACAATCCTACGTCGCCCTTGGAGAAATCTTGACCTTTCCCTTCTCCGCTCTGCCTTACTCAAATCGTCTCTATCATTACCCACAATAACATATTCATCTCCTCACGATCCCGCCTTTCTTTTCGACTCTGAACTCACATCCACTCTCGATATTCTCTTGCCCTTACAGTCTCACCCACACCGTCGCTTGCACCGTGCCCCATGGTTTGACATCCAATGCCTACTCTCAAAGCGTCGACTCCGACATGCTTTTCGAGTCTATCACCGCTCTCTCAGACGCGATTTCCGCTCGATCACTCCGTCTTTCCGTGATTCCTATCTTGCCCTTCGCCGGTCTCATCTCAACCTACTACGTACCAAATGCAACTCTTTCTGGCAGCATAAAATAATCACTTCATTCAACTCTAAGACTCTCTGGCATACTTTTAACTCAATCCTGGCTCGTTCCTCTACGCCTTGCAACATCAATGCTAATGATTATTCGTCATTTCTCCAGACTAAAGTATCCACGCTGCTCTCTCACACCCCGGTCTCCATCCTATCCCACTCTGCCCAGTCTACTCTCATCCTTCCCGAACTCTTTCATCTTCTCCCTGTATCACCTACAGAAGTATCATCTGTCCTCATGTCCTTGCCCAACAAAACCTCACCTGCCGATCCCCTGCCTACCCACATATTAAAATCTATATGCTCATCGATATCCCCATTTCTCACAACCTTGTTTAACTCGTCCATCCGCTGTCGTATATTCCCTTCACACTGGAAATCCGCAATCGTTCGTCCCCTCCTTAAGAAACAATCGCTCGACCCCTCCCTTCCTTCTAGCTATCGCCCCATTTCACTACTCCCTACTCTTTCTAAGCTCTTAGAACGCCTCATCTTAATACAAATCAACGCTTATCTCTCCTCATCCAATCTGTACCCTCCTTTCCAATCCGCTTTCCGCTCTAATCACTCGACAGAAATCGCATGCATAAAAGTGTACAACGACTTACTCATTTCTCGAGACAAGGCTCTATATAGTGTTCTCATCTCCCTGGACCTCTCCTCCGCATTCGACATTGTCGACCACTCCGTCCTCCTTTCTCGCCTTCGTTATGATTACGGCTTTTCTTCCTCCTCCGTAGCTTGGTTCGCCTCATATCTATCCGACCGTTCCTTTCGCGTCTGTTCTAATTCATCATCCTCCCCTCCCATCCCTATTTTTTGCGGGGTTCCACAAGGTTCAGTCCTAGGTCTCCTGCTTTTCTCTCTTTTGCTTGGCGATCTCTCTCCATTTATCAAACCTTACTCCTTTAACGTCATGCAATACGCCGATGACATTCTAATCTATGCTCATGCACCCGCACATCGCATACACGATATCGCCATTTCTGCCTCCAACTGTCTCTCTTCTATCTACAAGCGTCTCTCCAATCTCCATCTCGTTCTAAACGCCGAAAAGTCCAAAATAATGTGGATCCTTCCCCGTAAACCAAGCATATCTCCTCCCATTGTATCTTTTGCCTCATCGATCATCCCTGTAGTCCACAATCTCACTTTCTTAGGCTTCCATTTCGATGATCACCTTTCCCTTAAACCCTTCGTCCGTGACAAGGTCCGCTCGTCTAACTTAATTCTTCGTGACATCCGCCGTATCCGCCCCCTTATCGACTTCCGTTCTTGTATGTCTCTTCTTTCATCGCTTCTTTTCCCTAAAATCGATTACTGCCTTAGCCTTTTCGCCAATTCTCCAAAATCCATCATCCTACCCCTACAACGAATAATCAACACCGCAGTTCGAGTGCTCTTTCGCCTCCGTCGCTTCGACCACACATCCACATATTTTGCCCAACTCTCCTGGCCCACCATCCACATCCGCATCAAACTCCGCCTTCTTCTCATTACTTTTCGTCTCATCGCTGTCGGCTCCCCATCGTTCATCAACCTTCCTTTCTTAGACGATACTCGCCCCACCTCGCTATCGCTTCGTTCCTGTCATACCCTCTTACTCCACGTTCCTAATTACTCCAACAACTACGGTCTCCGATCCTTCCTCGTCGCCGCCTCACTCGCCTGGAATCAACTCCCTCTCGACGTCCGCCGCGCTCCCTCATTTATCACATTCAAACACCTCCTCCGTTCACACCTTCTCGACGCCTGATTCACAGTTTTGTTTTTGTTGTGGTCATGTAAGCGTGCGCTGGCACGCATTTGCCACGTTAAAATAAATCTTTTTTTTAAAGTTTTATAATCAGCAGGTTTTATTCAACTGTTGACCAAAGCCTTGAATTATCTTAGTGATGATGCAGCCAGGATGTCATGAGGTCATGAGTTCCACAACTTTAACGCTTTACGATGACCATTGTGGGCATCCCAATTTACCTTGTGCGCAACATGAGTAAATGGCCCTATGACTTTGACAAACGATCATTTCAACACAATCCCTTTGATATCCATCCCCTTTAATATATGTCACATCGCGATCAGATTCATGACAAGTAGTCTGGTTTGTACTGATATCATGGCCATCACAAGTAATCACTCATTATAACTCATCATTTCAAGCCCTCAATGCGTTTACTACCACGCCGAGAATTTTTTTAGGTATCTCATTTCGCATGTCGTTGACGCCTGGGTGACATATTCCATGTAAGGACGAACTATCGCATTGTATAGTCAAACAAAACAGAGAGTAGATACTATAAAAAAGCGTTTTTTAATCAGATAAATCAAATTTCTTGCGGAACATCAACGTCTACTTTGTATTCATTCCAGTTTTCAGTGTCGAATGCATAATTATGCCAAGATCACGAGTTTGATTAATCGAAATAGCTTTACAGGAGCCGATATTGAAAAGGGATTAACATTATGCCTGCCAAGCCGTATGTATGGGCACTTCGAAATGTCTAATATTAGACCAGTGTTAATATTAGGCCGGTGATACTCCTCGCAAAATCACTTCCCCTTTCAGTCCTTGCATTTTTGAACTGCGCACTTGTCATTCCTCTAGCCCGATCTCTCTAGATCTCGCCATTGTATACAGTGTTAGTTCATCAGCTCCTACATCCTTATTTTTTACAGAACTCGCTGACTTTCAGTCTCACTGTTCTCTGTCCTCAATCCCTTCAATCGTTCTTGGTGACTTCAACATCCGTATCGATCGCCCCTATTTCATCGAGTCCATCCAGTTTATAAACATTCTATCCAACAAAACCTACAAACCCATATCCACTGCCCACACATATATCCTTGGGGGAGGGGAATTGACATCATCGCTGCCCCCGATCATTTTGCTGCCTACACCTTACTGTCCATTTTCGATCCTGGTCTATTCGATCACTTTCTCGTCACCCCTTGATCTCACTCAAACCCACACCCCTCATCACACACCTACAATCCTACGTCGCCATTAGAGAAATCTTGACCTCTTCCTTCTCCGCTCTGCTTTACTCAAATCGTCTCTATCCTATCCAACAATGACATATTCCTCTCCTCACAATCTCGACTTTCTTTTCTATTCTAAACTCACATCCATTCTCGATATTCTCTTGCCCTTCAAGCCTCACCCACACCGTCGCTTGCACCGTGCCTCATAGTTTGACTACCAGTGCCTACTCTCAAAACGTCAACTCCGTCATGCTTTTCGAGTATATCACCGCACTCTCAGACGTGATATCCGCACGATCACACCGTCTTTCCGTAATACATATCTTGCTCATCGGCGGTCTCATCTCCACCTACTACGTACAAAATGCAACTCCTTTTGGCAGCATAAAATAATCACTATATTTAACTCTAAGACTAATGGCATACTTTTAACTCAATCCTTGCTCGATCCTATCCGCCGTGCAACATCAATCCCCATGATTATTCGTCATTTCTCCAGACTAAAGTATCCACGTTGCTCTCTCACACCCCGGTATCCATCCTATCCCAATCTGCCCCGCCTAGCCTCATTCTTCCGGAACTCTTTCATCTTATCCCTGTATAACCTACCGAAGTATCATCTGTCCACATGTCCTTGCCCAGCAAAACCTCACCTGTGTATCACCTGCCTACCCACATACTTAAATCCATATGCTCATTGATAACCCTTTTTTCTCACAACCTTGTTCAACTCGTCCATCCACAGTCGTATCTTCCCTTCACACTGGAAATCCGCAATCGTTCGTCCCCTACTAAAGAAACAATCGCTCGACCCCTCCCTACTTTCTAGTTATCGCCCCATTTCACTAATCCCTACTCTTCCTAAGCTCTTAAAACGGCTTATCCTAATACAGGTCAAGGCTTATCTCTCGTCATCCAATCTATACCCACATTTCCAATCCGCTTTCCGCTTTAATCACTCCACAGAAATCGCATGCATAAAAGTGTACAACGACTTACTCATTTCTCGAGACAAGGCTCTATATAGTGTTCTCATCTCCCTCGACCTCTCCTCCGCCTTCCACATTGTCGACCACTCCGTCCTCCTTTCTCGCCTTCGTTATGCTTACGGCTTTTTTCCTCCTACGTAGCATGGTTTGACTCATATCTATCCGACCGTTCCTTTCGCGTCTGTTCTGATTCATCATCTCCCATCCCAATTTTTTGCAGGGTCCCACAATGTTCAGTCATAGGTCCCCTGCTTTTCTCTCTTCTGCTTGAGGATCTTTTTCCGTTTATCAAACATTTCTCATTTAACGTCATGAAATACGGCGATGACATCCTCATCTATGATCATGCACTCGCACATCGCATACACGATATCGGCATTTCTGCCTCTAAGTCTTTCTTCTATCTACAGACGTCTCTCCAATCTCCATCTCGTTCTAAACCCCGACAAGTCCAAAATAATGTGGATCCTCTCCCGTAAACTAAACATATCTCCTCCCACTGTATTTTTTTGACCTCATCGATCATCCCCATAGTACACAATCTCACTTTCTTAGAGACCACATATCCGCATATCTTGCCCAACTCTCCTTACCCACCATCCACATCCGCATCAAACTCCGCCTTCTTCTCGTAACTTTTCGTCGCATCGCTGTCAGCTCCCCATCGTTCATCAACCTTCCTTTCTTAGACGACACTCGCTCCACCTCGCTATCGCTGCGTTCCCGTCACACCCTCTTACTCCACGTTCCTAATTACTCCAACAACTATGGTATCCGATCCTTCCAGATCGCCGCCTCACTCGCCTGGAATCAACTCCTTCTCGACGTCCGCCGCGCTCCCTCCTTTATCACATTCAAACACCTCCTCCGTTCACACCTTCTCGACATATGATTTACATTTTTGCTTTGTTGTGGTCATGTAAGTGTGCGTTGGCACGCTTTTGCCACGTTAAATAAATCTTTTTTTAACACTGTACATATTAACCATATCAATACTGCTCTCATAATGCTCTCATAAATTGGACGATTAACGGCGGGAATAATGAAGATTACCCCTTTTATTGATATTTTTATGTTGATTTTGGTGTATATAATGATGTTTTCTTGTGATCGATCGAAACGGCTTTATATCCAATGCTTGCTTGTAATAATATCAGGCTGTAAGCGGATATTGTCATCTTTAGATAGGATCTCACACCATATTTTTATATCATCAGTAAAGGTTTAACAAGGACAGTGGAGTTGATCAGAAGACTGACTGTTCATGAACATATAAAACAATAAAGTATCCTGAGGAACTCCTGATGTTATTAAACATGTGAGGATAATATACCACAATTTGTACTCGGAAAGATCTATTAGATAGAAAATCAATAATACATCCTCCGACTAAGCTATTAATGCCGTACTTGGCCACTATTTGAATGACTCGACTATGCGGAACACGGTTGAACGCACAACTACAATCAAACATAGCAGCATCAATTACCTTAATACTGGACTTAAGATTAGATCCAAACTTTACGGACAGACAAAAGGTTCGTAAAGCAGAAACGCTCTTTTTTGAAATCATGTTGCATAGAGCTATGTTGACATGAGATGCTTAAAAAATTCTCTTGTTAGAACTACTTACAATTATTCTGGGATAAGGAATTCTTTTGTTATAACTACTTACAAGCTATGAACTGAAATTCAGTATTAAGTAGTCAATGGGACGTCCTAAAAAGTCTAGCTCAAAAAAGATTGAGTATGATGCTGATTCTTCCTTCACCCAGCTGGAAGTTGGATGTGACCCTGATGATTATGATGTTTGGACAGTACTGAAGGTTAAATTGTTCAACATGTCCAAATATCTGAGTGGCAAATTCATCTGCGGCTTCTGCTGTGCCTTGACCCACCTTAAAGCATCTCACCCAGTGGTATATCCAGGATTATCGGAGTATGTTGTACCTGCAATGATATTTCAACCATGACAATTTCCCCGGACGCCGATCATAGATCTGATGAACGTGACCAAGATAGACTTGTATTACCTGTAGCAAGAAGAGATAATGCTCATATTTTAAAGAATTCGTGTATATAATGCGAGTGCAACATCCCTAGTTACCCGGTGTCCGATCGGTCGAACTTGAGTAGGACATTCCATAATAACGCAAGAACTTTCTCGCCACATAGTCCCAACCGCTTGGTTAGACTATATGGCAATATTGAGCTTGTATTGTGATCAGTGCCCGCGCCTGAACATATCCGTGTCTTCGTATTGAGTGCACTGCCTCCCGGAATCTTTGTAACAGGCTTAAATTTAAAAAGACAAGCATTCAATAACAACATCGTGATATGTATTTCTCATAATCCGAAAAGATTCTGGTTATACGTTCGTAGTTCCCGAAGCGTTCAGACGGGAATTAACCCCATTTACTCGTCGGATAAAGTTCTGACAGGGGAACCCCAGATTGCTGATCATATATAAAGATCTTTGCAGTTCCATGTAACTCTAGAATAGACTTAAACCAGTTCGTCTGGCATGATGTTCTTGTTCCTATCCGCGACTGCGCGATATAGATTTAATTAGATGATATTTACAGTGAATTATTGGCGTTGAGTCAATTTGGCTCTCCGATCCCTGATAACATTGCACATTTTCTGTTCGTGATTTAGCTTGTGTTATCTCTGTCAGTATCTAACTTCTGTTTTTCGACACATCCTCAAACATTTCTGGATTTCTGACATTTGGAAGCGTGCCATTGTAGTCCCGATACCCATAAAGCATCCATCTGTTAGTTTGCCAGACTTTCGCCCTATTAGCCTTACTTGCGTTTTTTAAAATTCTCGGAAAACTAGCCTTAAATCAGATTCGACTTCATCTTAAGAAAAGCAGTATTCTCTCGGACTCCCAACATGGATTTATGTCGGGCCGTTCTTGTTTAACCAATTTAATAGCAGCTCGTGAAAGATGAACGGACGCCTTGAGTTCTAACTATGTTATCGACGCTGTCTTTTTGAACTTCTCTAGGGCCTTTGCCCGTGTCCCGCATGACGGTATCGACTCATTGCTTTCTCACAGTGGTTTCCATTTTCATACCATTCAGTGGATTAAGAATTTCTTATATTTGCTGTCATTTCAAGTAATAATTTATAGTGTTATTTCAAATAGCTCTAGGATGCTTTTTGGTGTACCTCAAGGATCCGTTATTGGCCCACTTCTTTTTGTCTTATTTCTTAATGACCTGCTCCTGCGTTTAAAGAACCCTGTTTTATCATCCGCTGATTATTTAAAAAATTTGGACTGTTGTTCGTACACCTACCGATTGTCAGTCACTACATGACGACCTGGCTGTCTTACTGAATGGGGTGAAGCCACTGGACTTCTGTTAAACGTCGATAATTGTGTTTTGATGAGAATGGAGAAGACTACCTCGTCGTTCCAGTATCGCATTAGGTAGTGCGTTATTAAATGAAGTTGATCATCATAAGGATTTAAGAGTAATAATTCATTGCTATCTTAAGATACGATTGAATAGTGAGTGCGCAAGGATAAAAGCAACTAGTAGAGCATTGTACTACATCAAAAATACATTTCTCAGACTGTCACCTCTAATGACTAGTATCTTATTTTCTTCACTAATCCGCCCTCATCTGTAGTACTGCATCCTTGAATGCTTTTAAAAATAAACAGGTTTACAAGCCCACTAATAATAATTTAGCAAACGAATTCAGTATGTATGTTCAGTTTATTCGTTAATATTGTTCGTTCAGTTCGTTTAGTCCGTTCGTTCAGTCCGTTCGTTCAGTCCGTTCGTTCAGTCCGTTCGTTCAGTCCGTTCGTTCAGTCCGTTCGTTCAGTCCGTTCGTTCAGACCGTCCGTCCAGACCGTTCGTAAAGTCCGTTCGTTTAGACCGGTCGTTTAGTATATTCATTTAATCCGTGCATTCAGTCCGTTCATTCCGCTCGTTCCGACCAATTGATAAACTTGTCTTGCTTACACTATCCTTCTTTCTCAGTACGGGCTTGGAACCGACCATGACTGAGCTTAGGACAGGTCATGGTGGAGCTTTCCTACCACTACGCGAGAATTTCTAGTTTATGAGTCGGTAATGAAGAAAGATTCAAGGATATACTTTAGGGCTGGAACGTCCTACCGCATGCCGCTGCGTGCGCTATGGATAAGCTCGATTCGTGACAGATTTATCTTACTAGACTTGTTCTGCCTTTAAACGATTATAAACAAACTTAATGACTTGCCAAGAAGCATCCATATGTCAGTTCTACAGACTTTCGCCCAATTAGCCTTACTTTAATCAGTTCGTCGGGCAGGAGGTTCTTGTTCCTATCCGCGACATAGATTTAATTAGATGATATTTACAGTGAGTTATTGGCGTTGAGGCAATTTGGCTCTCCGGGCCCTGATGGCATTGCACATTTTCTGGTTCGTGCTTAAGCTTGTGTACGATTACGTAATTAATTACGTAATTTTCTTAACATGCCTACAGAAGTTAGTAAAAAAATAAATTTATTGAATAAATTAATATTTATTAATAAATCTTTATTTAATAATTTTCACTTTCCAATGTGTTTTAGCAATTAGCAATATGGATAAATATAAGCAATTAAGGGAACGTTTTGCCTGAAGAAGCTAATTGCATTTGTGAAAATTTACTGATGTTTAAATGTTTTGAAAGAATTATTGGAGCTAAATCAAAACAGGGGGAAATTTTATTTGATATTTCGCTAACCCCTGTTAGCATTTTCAGAGAATTACGTAATTTTTTTGAAGAAGCCAACAGAAATTAGCAAAAAATAAAATAAAATTTTGCCAAATTTTTGATTCAGCTTTAAAAATTCTTTATCAATAACTGATCAACTTTTTACAAAAACTTTTTATTTGATTTTCAGGAAAAAAGCCAAGACATTGGTTTGGCTTTTTGGAAAGGCCAAGCCAATGGATTTTCCAAAAAGCCCCTCCAATGGATTTCCCCCTCATTGGAAAAGGGGAAAGGTTCTGGTATTCGCATTTTGAAAGATTTGAAACGGGATGATCGTATTCGTTTATATACCGCTAAGACAGAGTTATCAAAAAGATTGTCTGCAGGTCAACACGGTCTAATGATCAAAAATTTTCAAATTGTGTGGAGGCGTCTGTACATTTGTTGGTTAGGACTACATACCTCCCTCCAACAGGGTGCCCTCAGCGATGTAGTGCTGGTATGATTGCTGCATCAGTATTCTAATGTGCGTAGTATAATAAATAAGATCGATGAAATTCGTTATTTGCTTCAACAAACACGTCCCCTTATAATGGCCTTCGCTGAATCTTGGTTAAAACCTCAAATAACTTCCTATGAAATTGCAGTGAACGGTTATGTCCTATTTAGAAGTGATAGAACTACTCGCTTAGGTGAGGGTGTTTTATTATATTTACGAGATGATCTACACTCACGGCTAATATTAACTATTGAGGATTCCGACGAATTGAATGAGTTGCTATGGGTAAAAATATATGCCTCTTTCTCACTAAACATCGTTGTTGTATACCGGCCTTGTTCATCTACAAACTCAATTATAAATGTTTTCGATCGTCTCAGTTTAACCCCTAAAATTTTGATTCTTATTGATTTCAATATGCCGAACGTAAACTGGGTTACATACACATGAACCGCAGGTACTGATCCGGGCTCAGTTGCTTTGCTTGATGCAATGAATGAACGTTGTTTATCTCAACACCTGAGTGAATTAACTAGATTTGGTTCTACTTCGAACTCGCTTCTTGATTTAGTTCTGACAACGTCAGAAGCGTTTGTTAAGTCTATTAAACATTTGAATCTCATTGGTATCTCTGATCACGTTATTCTATTGATAAATATTTACACTGATTGCCCTCTAAGTAAATCTTCAGAAAGGCGGATAAATCATTTCAGAACTGGCATATATTATTATTATTATCAAGTTCAGACTTAGCCATAAGGCTTTAAGCCGATCACACAATACAGAAAAAAGATCAACCAAATGGGTAGGTTAGAAAAGGTGACAAATCAGCCTGGACGTATATCCAACGTCGAACCCTGTTTTTGAAAGCGAGGAAATTGGTGATGGCAGCGACAGGTTCAGGCAAACTATTCCAAACATCTACTGCCCGTTCAGACAGTCTGTAAAATTTTCGCAGCTTACCCGGTAATTTTTTAAAAAGCATCTTACAATGGCCTCGCAATCTCGAATTATCTCGAAATCTAACTACACCCAAAGGAAAGCCATCAGCTGAATGTACAATTTTCCAAAGTGTAATCAGATCAAGAAAAAGATACCGATACCTCACTGATAAAACGTTCAAACATCTTAATCTTGAAATAAAGCTTCCTTGACAACACATCCGAGAAGCTCGTCTCATTACACTTTCCAAGTTATTCAACTCACTCCTGGTCGTTGGAAAGGTTGCCTGTACACAATACTCAAGATGTGGTCTTACTAGGGCACAATAAAGTTTGGCGAAGATTTGCGGCGATAATTTTGCAAAAGTCATTTTTATGCAGTATAAGGCACGTATCGCTTTTAACCGCGCGTGATCACTATTTGCTCTTGTCTTTAGCGATTCGTGAATTATCACTCCCAGGTCGGGATGTTCTGAGACTCGCTTGATTGAGTGTCCATTTATTTTGTAATCGAAATGAGTTTTATCTCTACCCAATCTGATCCATACACATTTTGTCGCGTTGAGTATCAAGCCAGTGCTATTACACCAAGTCCCGATACGGTTAAGGTCACATTGTAAAAATTCACAATCCGCCTCGTTTTGGGTTGTTGCCCATATTTTAACATCGTCAGCAAATGCCAGGTGAGGACACTTTAACCTTAGGAGTAGGTCATTCAAAAAGATGATAAAGAGAAGTGGACCTAGGACCGTGCCCTGAGGAACACCCGAATGAACACGTCGAGCTGTTGACAAAACTTCATCTAATCGCACAACGAATGATCGATCCTCGAGAAATGTCTTAATCCAGTTGCAAATTGTCGTAGGTACATCGTAATGACGTAGTAGTGAATCTAAACCAGCATGTGGAACTCTATCAAAGGCCTTAGAGAAATCAAGAAATATTATATCAACTGTAAGACCCGAACTAAGAGCAGCTACCCAATGTTCGCGAGCATTCAACAGATTAGTTAGGCACGAGCGACCAGGTCGGAAGCCGTGCTGAGAATCATCAAGAATTTGATATAAATTTAGATGTTCACGTATTCTCTTCGCAATGAGTCTCTCCATAATTTTAGAAATAACACTGGTAAGACTAATTGGTCTAAAATCTGAACAAGTTAGTGCCAACTGTTTCTTTGGAATAGGTACAACAATTGCCCTTTTCCAATCATCAGGAATCCACGAATACTGTAAGCTTCGATGAAATAGAGACGTAAGGCTTGGAGCAATAATGTGCGACAGAGTACGCAAAAGAAAAGGGGATACACCATCTGGTCCTGCAGAGCCAAAACTATTTAATTTATGGAGTTCAGACTGAACTTCAATGACATTAATAGGAGATATTGGTAAGTTAGATTGTAAGTTGGGCGGGTACTGTATCTGGTCAATATTCGATTGCGAGGATGGAGATACTACAAAACTGCTTGCAAGAGCTTCCACAATAGCCTCCTTGTCAACTACATCACCACTTTCTAAACGTACACAATTAATCGTAGAAGGTAGGATTCGACGATGTCTAACGTATGCCCAAAAACGTTTAGGTGACCTGTTAATGTCAGAAGCAATACCCTCTTCAAATGTTTTTCTTTTTGAGCGTTTTAGTTGGTTGCATAGATTGCGAAGAGTTTTGTACTCACGGTGCGTAACAGTGTTACGTTGAGAGATTCGCCATAATCGATTTCTTTCCTTTATCGTAGTCTCCAACTCATTGTCGAACCACAATGGCGTTGTCGTCTTGTAAGCCCTATTTCTTATTGGTGCAAACGTATCCGAAATGGTTATGAGGTTACTGGTCACTAACGATAAATGATCATCAATTGGAAGATCAGCAGATCCGAAGTTCAGCTGATGACTATAGAGTTGGAGATCTTCCACATTTACTCGATTCCAATTACGCCTTTCCGATGCCACTGCACTTAGATCGTCGTTGTAAAGTGTGAGCAATCTGTACTGAAATCACACAATGGTCACTGGTTCCTAAAGGAGACTCGAAATCAACTCTAATTACATCTTCAATGCGCTTGGTAAACCCAAGATCTAATATTGTCTCTGGTTGAGACGATATACATGTTGGCTGATTAATATGTTGGATCAGGAGAAGCTCTGCCAGCAAGAATTCAGCAAGCTCGCAGTTTTCGACATTATAGTAATACCGGTTGTTACTAATCCAGTTAACTTGAGGAAGATTAAAATCCCCAATAAGGAAGAAATAATTTGAGGAGCAGAATGATCTTAACTGATTTTTCAGAAGATCTAACTGTGTATGAACTGAGGGTGATCTGTATACGACGCAGATATCTATTGAACAATGAGTATCATTGACGCAGAATGACAATAACTCGAATGAATAGTGATCATCGCACAATTCAGTAATCTTCGTAATTGATAAGGTGTTTTTAATATAAGCAGCAACACCCCCGCCACGACGACCTGCAACTCTATCTGCTCTCAAAAGTCGATACCCAGAGATAGCCATAAGGTCATCATTAATTTGATAATGAAGCCATGACTCAGAAATGCAAAACACGTCAAAATCTTTAAAAGATATAAACTGCTGCACTTCAGACAATTGAGCAGGTAAGCTTCTGATATTGGAGTAACCTACCACCAGAGGACATTCATTATTACATATTCTCTCTGAACAATTAGATGGCAACTTCCTTTCCAAACATATATCCACTAGATGTCCAATCATGGCGTTGTAAGGTCTAGAGAAAGATTGATCGATCTCCATCGAACTGCAGGACGCCACCTCACAACCCGAAAATTTCGAATGCACAGATTCGATTCACCGTTTTGCAGCCTGTAATGAAGTTCCGCCTTGATATCCTTCAATTTTTGCCTGTCTTCGAGAGAAAGATCACGTAAAATTCGTATTTTGTTACCTTTAAGTCGATAACCACGGTCTAAAAGACACTTTGCTTGCTCTGCCGATCCTAACACAACCTTTAGCAATCGTGATCTATCGTTTTTCTTACCCAACCTATAGAGCTGCCTTACTAAAATAGACGATGCGACCTCTTCCTCACCTTTTTCGAGCAAATTAGAAAAGAACACACGTAAACCGGCAATATCATCATCAAGCCGCTCCTGTGCACTTGAGGCTGATGACTCATCTAAACCCCAAATAAGTATGTTACAGCCCCTATTTAATGTATGATTGCGATCTGTGTGACTTTTATTATCAAAATACGTTTTTTTTGCTGAAAGAATCGCTGCCGTCACCACCCTCATCCGGTTTGCTTCTTGCGTCTCGCCCTTGTTCCATCTCATTTGAACAAATACACTTGAAAGCTGAGTGAACATTATCTATATCGACGTCTGTATCATTGTGTGAAGCTCGTTCATCGGTGACTCCAGTTATACCGATTTCATTGCGATAATCATTAATCACCGATATAGACGATACTTCGTAATTGTCCGATACCTTCAAAGCATCATTGTCCAGCGACACCGACGGCTCACCACTAACAACCGATATTGACGACGCACTATTGCCTTCAAATTTCTTACTCAACGTTTGCATCACGCGTGAATTTGGATGACCTTTTTTCCAGATACGGGATGAACTTGGTATTTCGCTATTTGTATTTTTAGTGTTCTGAACGTGAAACTCTTGAATGGGTATATCTTTATAGGTATCTGATTCGCCAGAACTTTGTACTTCCCGATCGATGCAACTTTTTGAATATGTGTTCCTTTCCGAAGCATTTGTAGATATTTTCTCGTCACAATGGCCCTTCAAATGAATTAGCAAAGATGCGCAGCAGTACCCACAGTAAAATGATTTATTCGATAGCGCAGATTTCTTTTCCTCCGGAAACGATACACTTGTCCACACACTACAATCTTCACTAGAACATTGAATCTGATGATCCACAAACTTTGTTGCAATAGCTCGCTTTGTAGTCTTCCTCTGTTTGACCATGATGTTTGATATTGGTTCTTCGGTATAATTGTCTGTGTCGAATTTGTATTGTGTAAGTAGTTCCAATTTGTAAGTAGTTTATTAAGCAGCCAAGAAAGTTCAAATTTTGAACTGATTCTCAAGATGTAATTTGTGTAATTTGCTAGAACAGTTACAAATTTTCTTCAATATAGTGCTAGGAAATGTTTATTACGGTGCTCTTGGCCGGACGCATTCACTTTTAGAGTGGATCAGGCCTGGATATATTTCAGGAACACGGTTTGTAGCATTCTAACTAGATTCTTTCCTACATCTTGTTTTAAGAAAACTACCCGCTGTTCTGTATGGTTTGGCTATGATGTTAGGAAAGCGATATCTGCACGTCAACATATGTTCAAATCTTATAAAGCCGGATATGCAAGTTATGACGATTATAGACTTATCCGCAATATAGCATTATGGTACAAAAGACGTAGCAACGCAAGTTTCAAAAAGGATATCACTGATAATTATTGTTCAAATCCACAAATCCATAAATTTGGATAATTTATTGTTCAAAGTCAAGCAGATAAATTGCTTAAATAGGATCGGATTTGGCATTTGAAGCACGGCAGGGAGTTGAGTGCCGTATATGAATGGGCAGATGATTCAACGATAGAGGAGCAGCAACCAGGAAAGAGCAGAATCCAAAGGAGGTAGAGTAGTTTTGGGCATGTAAAAGAAGGGAATTACAGAAATGCAAGGAACAGTAAACAAGACGAGGATTATCAAGAAAAGGAAGGTTGAGAATTGAAGGGTCATGAAAACTTATAAGGTGGAAAGCAACGAGAAGAAGAATTTGAACATGATTATAAATTGTATTCAAATCGAGAGAAGCAAGATAATGGGATGTATGGTCAAAACGACCATTACCTTCATCCATCCTTCATCCATCCCGACCGGTGTTCCACAAGGCTCCGTATTAGGCCCTATGCTTTTCTCTCTTCTTCTCGGTGACTTGTCTTCGATTTCTCATAAATTTAACTTCCATGTAATGCAATATGCTGATGACATTCTCATCTATGCTCACGCACCTGCTTATCGTATTCATGATCTTAGTGTTTCTGTTTCCATCTGTCTTGTCTCGATTTCCAATCATCTTTCTTCCCTTCGCCTTTCTCTGAATCCTGATAAATCTAAAATTATGTGGATCCTACCTCGACGCCTCGGCTTAGAACCTCCCTCGATATCATTAAATTCTACAATTCTTCCTATCGTTGATAATCTCGTTTTCCTAGACTTTCATTTCGACAACCGACTTTCACTTAAACCTTTCGTTAGTGATAAAGTACGCTCATCTACCTTGATACTCCGCAATCTCCGTCAAGTTCGTAGATTGATCGATTTCCCTTCTTGTATGACTCTCATATTTTCTCTTTTTCCTAGACTCGATTATTGTCTTCATATATTTTCCAACTCACCTAAATCCACTCTTCTTCCTTTACAACGCATCATCAACGCTGCCGTCCGAGTTCTCCTCCGTCTTCGTCGTTTTGATCATACATCCCACTATCTTGTTTCTCTTGATTGGCCTACCATTTATTGTCGTGTTCAAATTCGTCTTCTTATCGTTGCTTTTCGCCTTATAACTTCTCATACCCCTTCATTTCTCAACCTTCCTTTTCTCGACAATTCTCGTCCTATTTACTGTTCCTTGCGTTCCCGTAATTCCCTTCTTTTACATGTCCCAAACTACTCTACCTCTTTTGGCTTCCGCTCCTTCGTTGTGGCTGCTCCTCTCTTGTGGAATCAACTGCCTATTCATATCCGCCAATCAACATCTATGCCGTACTTCAAACGCCAAATCCAATTTTATTTCAACAATTAACTAATTACCTGTGACCTTTGATGTTATTTTTTGTTTGTTAATGGTCATGTAAGCGTTCATTTTGCACGCATTTGCCACGTTAAATAAATTATTGTATTATTATAACAAATACCAATTATTGTATACATTATGTATACAATTACTAATATACATTAGTAATTGTATCATAGAGTTTAGGTATTTTCCTAGTTGGCTAAGTGCTCTATCAATTCTTCATTAACTAATGTGTTTAAAAAAGTCGGCATGATCTAGTCCTGATAATTTACCGTCCACATTTTTACATCATATTGCTGATATAATCTACATTCAACTCCACAACTTATTCTTGGCCTTCGCCACACTGGGACAGGTACCTTATGACTGAAAAGGCTCGATAATTACTCCAGTATTCAAAAAGAAGGATCACACAGATCTTAAAAACTATAGGCCGATAAGCCTTACGTGTGTCTTGTCGAATATTTGAACGGCTGCTTCTTAAGCACTTAATTGCACACCTTGAAGCTAATAATATACTTTCCAATACTCAGCACGGCTTTCACAAGAGTCATTCTATAACTATTAATTTAATGATATATCACGACGATTAAATGCGCTGTCTGGATTTAGGTAATCATGTCGATATCATTTTCTTTGATTTTTCGAAGGATTTTGACACTATAATAATACATGCTCATTTGATCAAAAAACTTATCAATATTGGATTGGACTGGCATAGTATATAATGGATCAAAAAGTGTCTTTCTAACAGATACTGTTATGTTTGGGTAAATTCCACTTTGTCTAATCGTTTTCCTTTGAATTGTGGCGTATCTCAAGGGTTTGTAATAGGGCCTAAACTGTTCAGCATATACATCAATTATCTGCTTCCACATGTAAAATCTCGATGCTTGCTTTACGCTGGCCTAAAGATTTGGCGTTCATTTGTGTCAAATAAAGATGTTCAATTACTCTAAGCTGATATTCATAATGTATATTCATGGTCGGTTTCCAATGGTCTCCAGCTCAATAATAAAAAATGTGCTTCCATGTATATCTCTCGATCGAAACATTATCGACATAGAGTTTACCACCTTGATGGTGTAGCCATATCGATAACTGACTCATATAAGGATCTTAGTGTTTGTGTACGACAAGATTTAAGCACTCGCACGCATACCGACTTCGTGTGCTCACAGGTCAGACAAGTCGTTGGTCTTCTCCTGCGGTCCCTTTTAAACGTTGATATTTCTTGTTTTATGACCATTTCTAACGATTTGATTCTGAATATACTTTTATATGCTTCACCATGCTGTTACCCTATTACTAAGGAAGAATGTAATCGCCTAGAAAATGTTTATCGCTCCGCCACGAGATTAATCCGTACTGTCAGACATTTGGAATATAAGGATAGACTAAAGCATCTAAAAATACATAGTCTTAGTTTCATACGAATTCGTGCTGATATGTGCCTCGTATGGCATATTTTACATACTAAGGATCATCTATTGCGTCACTTGTTGAGATTGCGAGATCAGCCCTCACTACGTGGACATTCCTTAATGCTTGGAACACAATGCATATGCCACATCCGTATCTCACTTTTGGCACAGTGTTGTATCAGTATGGAATCAACTTTCCGATACGACTGTTAACTCTCGTAATATTCATGCGTTCAAGCTTGAGTTGGATAAAGATTTAGCCAAGATAATCGATTGTGATCTGTGAAATTTTACTTTGATTTCCTGTGATGCAACTTGTAAAGAGTCTTTGACTCACTGTGTGTTCTATATAATAATTAAAAAATTTACTCTGAAATTAATCCTACGCGAATTAGCAATACGTAACTGCCGTGAGCGAAGTCGAAGGAACTAACTCTGTGCTTCAAAGTCAACAATCCCAGGAAAGGCCTGAACGATGCGAAAACGATGCGAAACAGAGACAGATGAATGCCAAAACGATGTTGAATCAAATGATTCCAGTAATGTACAACCGACTTGGGAACTACGCCGCTCATCAAGGAAACGATGCAGTCCTAAATACCTTGACGATTACCGCCGACGGGAAAAGTGTTGTGAAATATTACATGTTTTGTTGTATTAGATGTTAACGCTCTTGTAACTGATTCTAGATTTGAATTGGATAAAACTCCTTGAGTTACTTTCTTTACAGTAACATTTTAGAAAATGTGGATACTAAATCTTAAAAACTAATTCTATTTATTATATTACAGACTTAGTCGTAAGGCTTTAAGCCGATCACATAAGACAGAAAAAAGAAACAAAAAGATCAACCAAATGGATAACTTAGAAAAGGTGATAAATCAGCCTGATCGTATATCCAACGTCGAACCCTATTTTTAAAAACGAGGAATTTGGTGACGGCAGCAATATCTTCAGGCACACTATTTCGAACAAATACTGCTCGTTCAGACAGTATGTAAAATTTTCTCGGTATATCCGGCAATTTATTAAACAGCATCATACAATGACCTAGCAATCTCGTATTTTCTCGGAATCTAACTACATCCATAGGAAAAATGAATGTACAATTCGTTCATTCATTTTAATGTACGAATTAAAACTTATTTGTACTATTAGTTTTTTCTTCATCTATATTTTTTCTTTTTTCTTTATTTGATGCTACCATATGATCATGATATGACCAAAATACTACCATTGGTCATCGTCCCAATGGTCATTGGGACATTAACCATTTTTGATAATAAATCGTATTTGTAAGTTTAAGGATTTACTTTGTGTTTTTTTCTGTGTTTCTGTTGTAGTTATCTGTAAGCGGTCAAAAACAGCCATCTGGATATAGAACTGAAGTATAAATAATAATAAACTTTATTAGGTTTATTTTATGATTTATCAAGTTCAAAATTACGTAAACTATTTATTGTATCCTTAATTTTATTGCTTTTTTAAAAGTTAAAACAAAATAAATTACCTTCAAGAAATCGCAAACTGTTGTACAGTGAATTTGTGTTAGTATTTCGTCTAAGATAGTTCCGACGGGCACATATTGAATTGCCATATTGATCGAAAACTTAAATATAATATCATTTAGCTATTTATTATTAAAATTTTAATAAATAATTTCGTGATTTAGCGAGATGAAGTCTTTTTGTCAGTTTCTCAATTACTACGATTTTTTAAAATGTACATTCCTTTAAATTTAGTAACGTGTAAAAATACACAGCGTCGAATGTTGTTCCTTCTCACAGTAATAAAGTTACAGTTTTAAAAGTTATAAAATTGAAATGTAGCACATTAAGATAAATAAAGGTATCACAAGGCAAAATAACTCTAACGCCGACAGTGAAACTAGTCCTGAATCAGGCATTGTTTCGTCTGCATATGAACGACATGATGTAGCGTGCATTTTGTCGTATCGCAGATAATCAGCTAAACCAAAGAGGTTTTATTCAGCACATCTATAACAATAATAAAGTTAGTAACACATATCAATTTCAAATACGTAATGTGGATGTGATATATCAATTTCAAATACGTCATTCTTCCCAGTCAAATTTGTTAGGCGAGATATCGTTGTGGCGGACGTCGAATGCGGCTGGATCTACGTAAATCGCAGGGTTCCATATATGTTCGTGTACTCTCGAATACGGCATTTGGATCAATATATAGTGAATCGTTTGTTCCTCAGTTTCAACTACACTTGGAAAATCTCCAGCATAAATAGATACTTTGTCTATTGTTGCTTCGTTCTCCCAGTCTGCAGCATAAGTAGATACTTTGTTTCATGTTGCTTCGTTCTCCCATGCCCTCTCCGGAGGTGTAATAACGGACTGTTGATCGGTTGAACGCCCAGTTGGAGCAAGATTCTGAGTCGATATTCTGTATTCCCTTCCTTGATAACCACGAACTGTTGAGTAAAGATGATTTGAATCCAGTAGCTCGACTTAATCAACCGAAGGCTCGTACTTCGACTGCTTGTTTCGTCGTTGCGTTTAAGCAACACCCGATTAGGAGGTGTTAACCAATCAGGTAGCTTTGGCGATGCAAAAGTTTTTATGGGAAACGCCAAGAAACGTACGTGAGGTGTAGTATAGGTAGCGGTGTACAAGAGACTACGTATAGCAGCAAGTGCCAATGTCAGCTTGCTTTCCCAGTGCAGTAAGTGAAGGCCATCTGTCTCTATCCCCAGTAGGATAGTTTTTCAAATAATACCATTGAAGCGTTCGCATTGAGAATTTCTCTGGGGATGGAATGAAGTGGTGAAACTGCTACATATCCCTTGGGCGGTTAACCACTTCTTCAGCTGTCGATATTATAAAGAGGCGCCGCGATCAGAATGAATGAAGGACGGATACCCACATAATGAAAATATACGTGTCACGCAGTCAATAATTGTTCGGGCAGACATATCACGAACGGCAAAAGCGAACGGATAACTGCTGAATTCATCTATGACAGTCAACATATACGTTAATCCGTTCGTTGATCTTGGTGAAGGTCCTTTAAAATCGATTGACATTCGATCCATGGGACGTAAAGCCTGGATCAGGACGTTTGCATTCGATGAAAAGATGCGCGGCTTGATTCGACAACATATTTCACAAGACGATGTGAAGGACCGCACATCTATCGAATATGGTAGGTTTTGACTGTGGACGTATTGAAACATTCTCGTAATCCCTGGATGTAAGAGGCTAGTGTGTATTTCTTTGAGAATTCTTGTGTCGGCAGTGGAAGCGCATATATCTCGAGACAGAAGATCGGAAGACATATTACTTGATCCAGAAAGGTACTTAATATCATATTGATAATTAGACATATCCATACGCCATCTAGCTATTTTCTCATTCTTTATTTTGCCACGGCCTTTATGATTGAACATGAATGAAACAGATTTCTGATCGGTGATTAGCAAAAAATTACGGGTAATGAGATAGTGTTTCCAGTTTCGTACAGCTTCCACGATTGCATACGCTTCCTTTTCTATTATGTGGTGGTTTATTTCATGAGTGTTCAAAGTTCGAGAAAAGAATGCTACTGAATGATTATTTTGTAATAAAGTTGCACAAATCATAGTATCAGACGCATCAGTTTCCACAACAAAAGGTATGGTTTCATCTATAGTATACATTGCAGCGTTCACTATATTATTTCGGAGGTATTCAACAGCTCTTTTTGCTTTGTCTTTCAAGGGAAAGTTGATTCAAGGGAAAGTTGACATGATGTAATGTGAGTGGAGCTATTTTAGCCGAAAAGTTTTTTATCCACCTACTATAATATGCGTAGAAACCCAACAGTCGTTTTAATGAGGCTTGATTTGATGGAATTTTAAGATCGTAGAGAGCGTAAAACCTTGTTGAATCTGGTCTTAGCATGTTGTGGCTTATTTCGTAACCAAGTGTACGTATCTTCGTCAATCTGTATTTACATTAAAAATGGTTTAGTTCGAGTCTGTGCTTCTGGGCAGCATGTTGGAACTTTTTTAAGTTGGTGTCATATTTATCAAGAGTGGTACAACAGATAATAATGTCGTCAAGATATGAGTAAACATTTTGTAATTTGTTTGTTTTATAAAATTGTTCATATACCTTTGAAATGCAGAAACACCATTAGTAATACCCATAGGTATTTTGCGAAATTGGTACAGCTGCCCATTACTTTCAAAAGCAGTGAAGTAGTGCTCAGATGAATCTATATCGATTTGATAATAAGCCTCCTGTATATCCAAGACTGAAGAATATACACCTTTGGATATCTCATTCACTATGTCAGATATGAGTGGAAGAAGATATGCATCAGGCTGAGTGTAACGATTTATTGTCCGAGAGAAATCGACTAAAAATCGTCTTCGGTCAGTTTTGCGAGGTACTAAGACAATTTGCGCTCTCCATGGAGATACACTCTCCTCTATTATTACCCTTGGATAACATTCTGTGTAGTTCCTAATCGATGAATTCCTGATCAGATCGGTTGTACTTCCTGCTTTTTGTTGCGACAGGTTTCACGTCAGGAGTAAGATTTCGGAAAAGTAACGGCAGTCGAACGTGATCCAATGCATCTGCAGTTAATTGGAAATCAGATAATAAGCCACCAAACTGAATCTCCAGACTATTGTGCCTGCTCAGAAAGGGAAGTCCGAGTATAAGGTCGGCACACAATCGAGACAGGACAAAGAACTTAATCTGGACATATCGATGACCCTCCACAACAAAATCAATCAAGCATCGACCTTGAACACGTTTGGCCGAATCTGATGCAAGATAGACGTTAGTATTGGATGTAAGTACTTTGAGACCGAGTGAGGACGTTACATAATCGTCGATAAAATTTAACGAACTCCCAGTGTCAATGAGCGCATTGAACTTTATCTTTCCGATAAATAAAGACACTTTGAGTGGATGTGTACTGGAGATGTTCACGGTTGACAGTAACACCGCGGATGCTGAGCTTGTAGCATTACTTCTCGATTGACAGACTCTGGCGAAGTGACCAGTTTTCCCGCATCTGTTACATGATACATCCTTTGCAGGACAAAGCGCTCGATTATGTCTCTCCCCCCATAAAAGAAACATCTATCACGGCTCGTGATTTGTCTGATTATGCCAATACGATTCGAATAATGTGACGTGGTATTAAGATCATAGACTGATAAAGATTCGGATGACATAACTGAGGCTACTCTGACATTAGTGTCCAAATACTCAGATTCTGATTTGTGAGAGTGACATACTTTGGTGTGCTGTTTGCAATGATTTGGCGACATTCAATGATAGGCTCAAATTCATTTCATCACTTGCCAGTAGTCGTCGACGTATTTTGTCTGAACGAAGACCGCGGATAAATGAATCCCGTATGTAATCACTCCTGATTTCATCGGCTGTGGAGTTTTTGAAATTACAGTCTCGTGCCAATAACCGGAGGACCTGTACTCGTTAGGTTTTTTACGTAGATGCGATTAAGTGTAGCGATATCACTTGTAAAATCTGTCATGTCCCCGACCAGTTCATACACATATGTTCCGATGTGCATCATGAGATGTTCTAGTTTATTTACGTCATCGGGAAGAGTGGTAATGTAATAATTGGAATTTCTTTTCCATAGCTTATATTTCCTCAGACTTTCAGGGTCATCAGCAGTGTCGTATCACAGATAATCAGCTAAACCAAAGAGGTTTTATTCAGCACATCTATAACAATAATAAAGTTAGTAACACATATCAATTTCAAATACGTAAAATGGATGCGATGTATAAACTGCTGTTCCATCTAATTTTAAATATCTGCTGTTGAAGGAGTTTATTTCTGAATTTTGTGCATCAACTTGACATGACAATAACCATGACTCGACTAAAGATTTAACGTCAATGACCTCTCTCTGCCCATATATATTTCCAATATCTTCTCAGCGTGCTACCATCACTCCCAATGCCGTGCTTACATCGCCCTCACGGCGTATTTATCGTCCTAATATATCATCTTCCACACATGCTCCCATATCTTCATCATCTGACCATACCTTTCATAGTAACCCATTGCACTCGTCTATACTCTATTATCGCTATCCTACGTATGTTCATACTGCTCTCCGAGTTTTTGCCAAACTCCCAACTACTACTGTGACTCATCCATTTTCACGTAAGCGATTTCTTTCTTTCGATAAAAAAAAAACAATTTATTTTTACAGTCAAATGCGTGACGCCGCACCCTAACATGACCACAAAAAGAGAACAAAAATCTAAATCATATGCCAAGAAGGTGGGTACAAAGGCGGTATTTAATGTAATAAAGAAGGAAGCGCGGCGGACGTCGAGAGGGAGCTGATTCCAGGCGAGTGGGGCGACTATGAAGAAGGATCGGAGAACGTAGTTGTTAGAATAATTGGGAACGTGGAGTAAGAGAGAATTACGGGAACGCAGTGATAGAGAGGTGAGGTGAGTGTCGTCTAAGAAAGGGAGTTTGATGAACGATCGAGAACCGACAGCGATGAGACGAAGAGTTACGAGAAGGCGGAGATTGATGCGGATGTGGATGGTGGGCCAGGAGAGTTGAGCAAACTATGTGGATGTGTGGTCAAAGCGACAGAGACGTAGAAGCACTCGAACGGCGGAGTTGACGATGCGTTGTAGAGGTAGTATGATGGCTTTTGGATAATTAACAAAAAGGCTAAGGCAGTAATCGATTTAAGGGAAGAGAATCGATGAAAGAAGAGACATACAGGAACGGAAGTCGATAGGGATGCGGATACGCGAATGCCAAGAAGAATAAAGTTAGATGAGCGGACTTTGTCGCGGACGAAGGGTTTAAGGGAAAGGTGATTATCGAAATGAAAATCCTAAGAAATTGAGATCGTGGAATATGGGAATGATTGATTAGGCAAAAGATAGAGAGGGAGGAGATATGTCAGGCTGACAGGGGAGGATTGCGATATCGTGTATGCAATGGGCGGGTGCATGAGCATAGATGATGATGTCATCGGCGTATTGCATGATCTTAAATGAGTAAGGTTTGATAAACGGAGAAAGGTAGCCTAGTAAAAGAGAAAAAGCAGTGGACCTAGGATGGATCCTTGTGGGACCCCGCAAAAAATAGTGTTTGGAAGGTAGGATGATGAATTTGAACAGATGCGAAAGCAACGGTCGGATAGATATAACGTAAGCAATGCTACTGTAGATAAAAAAAGGCCGTAATCATAACGAAGGCGAGAAAGGAGAATGTAGTGATTGACGATCTCTACTGCTCGTCTTGAAACCATCGACATGGAGTCAATGGCGAGTCATATATTGCCATTAAAACGTAAATGAAAATTTTCGTGTATTTCATCAGCATCAATTGTTGATGAAACATTTATGAATTTATGAAACATTTTATGAATTGACTTATAAATAAGAGACGTTGTATCAGAATAAGAATTAGAGGTCATCAGGAGGAACTGATATGCTATCAGGTTTCGGCGCTTAACTCCTCTACCCAACATAGCAGCTGGGCCAAATACATGCTAATGATGTATTTCCTCTGATGAAATTCGATTATATAGTATCTTATTCTAATACAAAGTATATTATTTATTATCTATCTAGTATATTATTCCTAGCTTTATCATTGATAAAGCTTTAGTTAACTTTAGTTAACTAAAGTTAATTATAGTTAATTATAACTTTTATTAATTATAGTTAATTGTTATATAGTTATCCTTTAATTTAGTAAGTTATTTATACATATCTTTATTAATTTTATCTTTCCTTTTGTAATTGTTTGTTATTTTCATTTTATCTCTAATTTAATAGAATATAAGATTAATTAATTTTACCAACGCTACTTTAATATCTACTAAATCTAGATTTGTATAAAGCGTACTAAAATCGTATGTATTTATATTTTGAAAATTTATTCCTTTTGTCTGTTCTAAAAATTCTTTTGTAGAATTAATACTGAAATAGTGTTTTATACCAGTATTAATTTCGATTACCTTACAATATTTTTTAAAGTGTGCTTTAATTACTTTATTTTATTTTTTTTATTTATTCATTTTATTTTTAATTTTATACTGGGGATAAATAAGGCCAAAATTAAGCATTTCCACGAGCAAGCGCGCAACTACGATTGACTTCCAATAGTGTATGGGCGAGAGAAGCGAAGGCCCCTGAGGCACATGGAAATTGCCCTAGCCAGCACGAGGCTGATCCTCCGTCTTATACCGCCAATTGTATGATTGTAGTCTAAACTGTTTTTGGATGCCAACAGGGTTGCTATGCGTTTCAGAACGATGGACGCCGAGGGGACTTCCTCTCCTGAGGATGAGAACGTAGCAGGGGAGAACGTACCTCGTTCAACCCTGGATATCTTTCGAGGTATAACGCGTTTTTACGTGCCACATGGTATGCGTGTGATGTTGATCCGGACTTGGTTGAGTACGATAGAGCACTGCAGTTAAAAATTACTATATCGAGAATCACACAGTCCCGTACATACCACGTTTGCTCTGGCATTACGGTCCCTTAACGTCGTTGACACTTCGAACACCTCACGTTTATGGACTGGGGTAAGCATTGACTTGATCGCTGTACACAGCGCGACTTTCGATAGTACTTCTGCGATAGTGTCACGAATCATGTTGTGCCGAATAATAGAAAAGCCACAACTCTTGCAAGAAAGTGAATGAGTTAAGGAGTTTTGCATACCACAAATACAAAGTGATGGGGCGTCGGGCGGTGTTTATTTAACGTGGCAAATGCGTGCCAGCTGCACGCTTAGAAGTCTACTAACAAAAAATGAAAAACTTAAGCAGATAAATTGTTTAAATCGGATCGGATTTGGAGAGGAGCAGCCACAATGAAGGAGCGCAAGCCAAAAGAGGTAGAGTAGTTTGGGACATGAAAAAGAAGGGAATTACAGAAACGCAAGGAACAGTAAACATGACGAGAATTGCGAGAAAAGGAAGGTTGAGAATTGAAGGGGTATGAGAAGTTATAAGGCGAAAAGAAATGATAAGAAGACGAATTTGAACACGACAATAAATGGTAGGCTAATCGAGAGAAACAAGATGGTGGTAGGTATGATCAAAACGATTAAGACGGAGGAGAACTCGGACGGCAGCGTTGATGATGCGTTGTAAAGGAAGAAGAGTGGATTTAGGTGAGTTGGAAAATAGATGAAGACAATAATCGAGTCTAGGAAAAAGCGAAAATATGAGAGTCATACAAGAACGGAGATCGATCAATCTACGAACTTGACGGAGATTGCGGAGTATCAAGGTAGATGAGCGTACTTTATCTCTAACGAAAGGTTTAAGTAAAAGTCGGTTGTCGAAATGGAAGCCTAGGAAAACGAGATTATCAACGATATGAAGAATTGTAAAATTAAATGATACGGAAGGAGGTTCTAAGCCGAGGCGTCGAGGTAGGATCCACATAATTTTAGATTTATCAGGAATTCAGAGAAAGGCGAAGGGAAGAAAGATGATTGGAAATTGAGACAAGACAGTCGGAAGCGGAAACACTAAGATCGTGAATACGATAAACAGGTGAATGAGCATAGATGAGAATGTCATCAGCATATTGCATAATAGGGAAGTTAAATTTATGAGAAATCGAAGACAAGTCACCGAGAAGAAGAGATAAAATCATAGGGCCTAATACGGAGCCTTGCGGAACACCGGACGGGATGGACGAAGGATGGGAGAGAGAAGAGTTAGAATATACGCGAAATGTACGGTTTGATAGATATGAAGAAAACCACGATACAATGGGTAAAGAGAAGCCAAAATCATGACGAAGGCGATGAAGAAGAATCGAGTGATCGACGATGTCAAAAGCAGACGATAGATCAAGAGAAACGATGACACTACATAATTTATGATCGCGCAATATGAGTAAGTCGTTATAAACTTTAAGACATGCAATTTCGGTAGAGTAATTAGAGCGAAAAGCGGCTTGGAAGGGAGAAATAAGTTAGAGGAAAAGATATATATATATATATATATATATATATATATATATATATATATATATATATATATATATACTTGATTAAGAACTAGACGCTCAAGGAGTTTAGAGAAAGTTGGGATAAGTGAAATAGGAACGGTACGAAGATGGTAGTGAAGAGTCGAGAGATTGCTTTTTGATGAGAAAATGAACGGTGGCGCATTTCCAGATGGAAGGAAATGTACGGCTACGGATGGACGAGTTGAACAATGTGGTTAGGAAGGGTAAGATAGAGGAGCAGATATTTTTAAGCAAGTGAGTGGGAATTGGGTCAGAAGGAGAGGTTTTATTAGGTAATGACAGCAGAACCGAAGAAACTTCATCATACGAAACGGGAAGAAGGTGTAATAGTTCTGGGAGGGAAGTATTTAAAGAGAAGAGTAGGTACAAGGGGCCTATGGGTAGTAGGGAAAGTAAATTAGATAACTTAGTTTGTAGATAATAACCAAATTCATCCGAATTTATATTACAAGTGTAGATGATTGTGAAAGAATTGAGTTTAAGATTTTCCAATGAGATTTAGAGTTGAAAGATGACTCGAGTTAATTTCGCCAAAAAAGAGTACGTTTAGTACGTGTAAGAATGAGATGTGAACGGCGTAAAGAAAAGTATGAATCACAAAGATTTGGAGGGAGTGAGTTGGGAGAACGTTTAAGAAAGCGTTTATACATACGAAAAGAGTGACGGAGTCGACGCTTAGAAAGACTAGTCAGAATTGAACCATGGAGCATGGCGCAAGCGCTGAGAATGTCGGAGTCGACTAGGCAGAAGGTTATTGATGATAGACGTAAGTTCAGAATCAAACAGAATGCAGATATCATCGGGAGAGAGATAGTTAAGAGGAAGTGAAAAGAGTGAAGAATTGAGTAAAGCTGTGCAGAGAATAGTGATATCGAGAAGTTTCTAGAGTCGACTTGGTGTGGATAATGGTGGAGTCGGAGAAGGAGGATGGGGACTAGTAAGAGTAAGAGTGACAAGGAAATGACCGGACAAACCAGGATTAGTAATTGACAAGGAGGTATAGTCATTGAAGCAGTTAGAAGCATTAATGATGTCGAGAGCACCGCCGAGAATATGAGTTGGGCTTGTTGAAAGTAATTTATAGTTAAAATCAGAAAAAAATAGTTAAAATGATATAGTCAGGGTCCTAGGGCGACCGAGACGAATGTTAAAGTCACCGAGAACAAATGAAGGAGTATAAGATAATAAACAGTGAGAAAGAAGATCTGCAGACTCGCTAAAAACATACATGAGGGGGCAGCTGAGCCTGGACGGTATACAATCACAAGTTCCAGATTAAAATCACAAGTTCCAGACTGACTAAAATCTTTGGTCAATTAAACTTACAATCAATCCAGTTTCAGATCAATCCAGTTCCAAATCAATCCAGTTCCAAGTCAATCCAGCAAATTTAACAGTTTTTACACTAAAGGGCGTTGATGGGAGGACGTAGGAAGACAGCTACGACCGACACCAAATGTGATCAACTACAAGTACAGTGCTTGACACACGACTGCAGCGTCTGGACTACAATCGCATGCGACAACCGTAAGTCTAAAGAAGGCTTCCTCTGCAGCTTTTGTGCCAACAAACTCATACGCGACATCTCTCATAAGAACATATCAACCTCCAACGTGTCCACTCAAACCACCCCAGTCGTTTCTGATATTCTTTGTCAACCTACTGATCATGTCACCACATGCACTTCTAATACCATGTTTTCACTTCCCGACATTCCCGTATCTTCCTTTCTGTCTCGTTTCTCAATAACCTACATCCCTCAATCAAAATCACTTCCACCAACCTCCACAATCATTCCACTCATAACCTTTTCTCACATCGCTCATCACCCATTATATTATCCAAATCCTCTTTGTCTTCTGCTGTTAAACCTACTCCCTTGATATCCTCAACTTCCAGCTCTCCTATCGTGATCTCACCAACTCACGTTACTCTTCCTCCTTTACGGAAACGGTTCCCTTCTCGCGATCGTTGCGTCATCGTTACTAATATCACTCCTTCTTCCTCTTTATCTCCACAAGCACGTCTAGACCACGATGTTTCTGCATTCAGATCAATCATCTCGTATCTTGTTCCTGCGGATAACCCATCCTTTTTCAACAACATCTCTCCTGTGGCAATCATCCGCCTAATAAATCTTCTCAATCTAATCCTTCCCAGTCCCCTCTGCTGAAAATTGTTTTCAAGCATTGCTCTCACGCGTCTTCTGTCCTCTCCCAACGATTCAAACTCATGTTCTCTTCAGCAACTCACATGTTCCCCAATCGCACCCCCTCAGAAATCGCTCAACTCTCATCTGCTCGCATCGAAAAACGCCGTAGCGAGGAAAACGGCGAAACATCGCCCTCCATCCGAAACCGATGAACATTTTCGAGTTGTCCACACTGACCCGAAAATTCGATAGCGCTCCATCTCCCCTATGAGGCCTCTCCATAGCCCCTATCACCACCACACACGGTTTCCGCCTCAGCCTACCTAACGCTATTTCTATTCTCAATAAATCCAATTTCTCCCTCAACCCATTCACCAAGCAATCCATCGAACTCTTCTGCCTCACCGAATCCTGGCACCCCGATTCTGACGACCCCTCCATCCGCCGTTTGCTCTCTGCCGGTTGCTCACTAGTCGAAACCGCTTGCCACACTCAGCAAATCCCCTTCTAAATTCTTTAATCATTACGACATTGTCGCATTCGCCCGTCACCCCGCGTATATTCGCAAAATCACTTCCCTTTCAGTCATTGCAATTTTGAATTGCTCACTTGTCGTTCTTCTATCCCCATCACTCTAGATCTCGCCATTGTATACCGTTCTGGTTCATCTGATTCCACCTCCTTATTTTTTACCGAACTCGCTGACCTTCTGTCGCACTGTTCTTTGTCCTCCATCCCTTCAATCGTTCTTGGTAACTTCAACATCCGTATCGACCGCCCCTATTTCATCGAGTCCATCCAGTTCATCAACATTCTATCCAACTATAACTACAAACCCATCTCCACTGCCCCCACACACACATCCTTGGAAGGGGGGACTTGACATCATCGCTGTCCCCGATCATTTTGCTGCCTACATCTCACTGTCCATATTCGATCCTGGTCTATCCGATAACTTTCTCGTCACCCTTGATCTCAATCACAACCACACACCTCCTCACACACATACAATTATACGTCGCCCTTCAGAAATCTTGACCTCCCCGTTCTCCGCTCTGCCTTACTCAGCTCGAATCTATCCTATCCCACAATAACATATTCCTCTCCTCACGATATCACCTTTCTTTTCGACTCTGAACTCACATCTATTCTCATTCTTCTCTTGCCCTTCAAGTCTCACCCACACCGTTGCTTAGACCGTTCCCCATGTTTTGACATACAATGCCTACTCTCAAAGCGTCGACTCCGTCATGCTTTTCAAGTCTATCATCGCTCTCTCAGACGTGATTTCCGCTCGATCACTCCGTCTTTCCGTGATTCCTATCTTGCTCTTCGCAGGTTTTATCTCAACCTACAACGTATCAAATGCAACTCCTGGCAGCATAAAATCATCACTTTATTCAACTCTAAGACTCTATGGCATACTTTTAACTCAATCCTTGCTCGCTCCTCTACGCCTTGCAACATCAATCCCCATGATTATTCGTCATTTCTCCAGACTAAAGTATCCACGTTGCTCTCTCACAAACCGGTATCCATCCTATCCCAATCTGCCCCGCCTAGCCTCATTCTTCCGGAACTCTTTCATCTTATCCCTGTATCACCTACAGAAGTATAATCTGTCCACATGTCATTGCCCAGCAAAACCTCACCTGTGTATCACCTGCCTACCCACATACTTAAATCCATATGCTCATTGATAACCCTTTTTTCTCACAACCTTGTTCAACTCGTCCATTCACAGTCGTATCTTCCCTTCATATTGAAAATCCGCAATCGTTTGTGCCCTCTTTAAGAAACAATCGATAGACCACTCCCTTCATTCTAGCTATCGCGCCCATTCACTACTCCCTACGCTTTTTAAGTTCTTAAAACGCCTCATCTTAATACAGATCAACGTTTATCTCTCCTCATCCAATCTGTACCCTCCTTTCCAATCCGCTTTCCGCTCAAATCACTCCACAGAAATCGCCTACATGAAAGTTTACAACGACCTATTCATTTCTCGAGACAAGGCTCTATATAGTGTTCTCATCTCCCTCGACCTCTCCGCCGCCTTCCACATTGTCGACCACTCCGTCCTCCTTTCTCGCCTTCGTTATGCTTACGGCTTTTATTCCTCCTACGTAGCATGGTTTGACTCATATCTATCCGACCATTCCTTTCGCGTCTGTTCTGATTCATCATCTCCCATCCCAATATTTTGCAGGGTCCACAATGTTGAGTCCGAGGTCCCCTGCTTTTCTCTCTTTTGCTTGGGGATCTCTCCGTTTATCAAACATTTCTCATTTAACGTCATGAAATACGCCGATGGCATCCTCATCTATGATCATGCACTCGCACATCGCATACACGATATCGGCATTTCTGCCTCTAACTGTCTTTCTTCTATCTACAAACGTATCTCCAATGTCCATCTCGTTTTAAACCCCGACAAGTCAAAAATAATGTGGATCCTCTCCCGAAAACCAATCATATCTCCTCCCACTGTATTTTTTTGACCTCATTGATCATCCCCATAGTACACAATCTCACTTTCTTAAGCTTCTATTTCGAGGATCACCTTTCCCTTAAACCCCTTGTCTGTGACAAGGTTCGCTCGTCTAACTTAATTCTCAGGACATTTGCCTTATCCGCCCCCTTATCGACTTCCGTTCTTGTATGTCTCTTATTTCATCGCTTCTTTTCCTCTAAATCGATTACTGCCTTAGCCTTTTCGCCAATTCTCCACAATCCATCATCCTACCCCTACAACGCATAATCAACTCCGCCGTTCGAGTGCTCTTTCGTCTCCGTCGCTTTGACCACATATCCGCATATCTTGCCCAACTCTCCTGGCCCACCATCCACATCCGCATCAAACTCCGCCTTCTTCTCGTAACTTTTCGTCGCATCGCTGTGGGCTCCGCATCGTTCATCAGCCTTCCTTTCTTAGACGACACTCGCCCCATCTCGCTATCGCTGCGTTCCCGTCATACCCTCTTACTCCACGTTCCTAATTACTCCAACAACTATGGTATCCGATCCTTCCTGGTCGCCGCCCAACTCGCCTGGAATTAACTCCCTCTCGACGTCCGCCGCGCTTCCTCCTTTATTACAGTCAAACACCTCCTCCGTTCACACCTTCTCGACACATGATTTACATTTTTGTTTTGTTGTGGTCATGTAAGCGTGCGCTTGCATGCATTTGCCACGTTAAAATAAATCTTTTTTTAAAGTTCTAGAGGGAAAGGAGTTGATAATCTGCATATTAGCAATTTGAAAGAAGTGGACCGGATTTGAAAGAAGAGACGTTGGGTGACGAGCAATGGCAACAATACCGCCATTGTTAGAAGCAAAAGATGTAGAAGAGACAATTGGACGAGCTGATTCGACTAGAGAGCAACCAGAGCGACATAGACGACGAATAGCAAGATGGTCAGGGTCATAGTGTCAGGATTAGGTAATGCAGAGAATATCGATAGATAATTGATCGAAGATATCAAGGAGCAGATCAGCTTTATGAAGAATAACGGAATCAGCTTTGTGAAAAATGGCAGAATTAGAAGAACTATTTATTCTAATCATGGCGGAATCGTCGCATTCGCTCGTATTTCTTCGTCTCTTGAATAAATCGATATCACCTTTCCCTGTATTAAATTTGAATTGCTCCTTTGTAAATCTTCATTTTCTTTTATATCCAACTTGCAACCATCTATCGCCAAGTTCATCTCCACCGTCTTGCATATTTTTCAATAAGATATTTCAATGATATAAAATATTTCCGTAAAAATATTCTAAGGACAAATGTGTATTTATCTACAGCATCAAACAGTTCACTTGACTGAATCTACATATTTTATGAATTGTATACCTCAATTTTATAAATTGTAAACGTCAATTTTATGAATTGATTTATAGATAATATTTAATGTATTTTAATGTATTTGTATCAGGAGGAACTGCTATGTTATCACGTTTCGGGCCCCATTTCTCAACGTAACATGATACTTATATTTGAAGGATACCAAGTGGTATATTTAAATTCTTGGCTGGACTTGTTTGATTACCCACCTAGAATTGATAAAAATATCATGTAAGTGTTTTGGAGATAGATATAATAATTTATACTGATTTTTGAGTATCTGCATGTCAACGAAACTCGTCTGAGAGCTGTTTGACATGATGAATGATGTAGATAAATACGGAAATATTTTATATCATTGAAATATATCATTGAAAAATAGGCAAGACGGTGGAGATGAACCTGAGCGATAGATGATTGCAAGTTGAGTAGTAAAAAGAAATGAAGATTTACAAAGGATCGATTCAAATGCAAGGAATGAAAGTATTTATAACCAGAGTCTCTATTGATCAATGGATTGATTTTTCATCACTTATTTTTATGGTGATTCTATCTTATTTTGTGCATTCCAATCAATTTGTAAAAATTTCTTGCAAAGGGCTACCGCGTCTAGCCGAAATATCAGAATAAATATTTTATTTCATAAATCATGAGTGGATAATCAAACAAGGCCAGTTAAAAATTTCCATCCGGACACAGATTCAATTCTTAATGATATTAGAAATGTAATAATTGATATAAAAAAAGATTTATTTTAAAGTGGCAAATGCGTGCCAGCGCACGCTTACATGACCACAACAAAAACAAAACTGTGAATCAGGCGTCGAGAAGGTGTGAACGGAGGAGGTGTTTGAATGTGATAAATGAGGGAGCGCGGCGGACGTCGAGAGGGAGTTGATTCCAGGCGAGTGAGGCGGCGACGAGGAAGGATCGGAGAGCGTAGTTGTCGGAGTAATTAGGAACGTGGAGTAAGAGGGTATGACGGGAACGCAGCGATAGCGAGATGGAGCGAGTGTCGTCTAAGAAAGGAAGGCTGGTGAACGACGCGGAGCCCACAGCGATGCGACGAAAAGTTACGAGAAGAAGGCGGAGTTTGATGCGGATGTGGATGGTGGGCCAGGAGAGTTGGGCAAGATATGCGGATATGTGGTCAAAGCGACGGAGACGAAAGAGCACTCGAACGGCGGAGTTGATTATGCGTTGTAGGGGTAGGATGATGGATTGTGGAGAATTGGCGAAAAGGCTAAGGCAGTAATCGATTTAGAGGAAAAGAAGCGATGAAATAAGAGACATACAAGAACGGAAGTCGATAAGGGGGCGGATACGGCAAATGTCCTGAGAATTAAGTTAGACGAGCGAACCTTGTCACAGACAAGGGGTTTAAGGGAAAGGTGATCCTCGAAATGGAAGCTTAAGAAAGTGAGATTGTGAACTATGGGGATGATCAATGAGGTCAAAAAAATACAGTGGGAGGAGATATGCTTGGTTTACGGGGAAGGATCCACATTATTTTGGACTTTTCGGCGTTTAGAACGAGATGGAGATTGGAGAGACGCTTGTAGATAGAAGAGAGACAGTTGGAGGCAGAAATGGCGATGTCGTGTATGCGATGTGCGGGTGCATGAGCATAGATTAGAATGTCATCGGCGTATTGCATGACGTTAAATGAGTAAGGTTTGATAAATGGAGAGAGATCGCCAAGCAAAAGAGAGAAAAGCAGGGGACCTAGGACTGAACCTTGTGGAACCCCGCAAAAAATAGGGATGGGAGGGGAGGATGATGAATTAGAACAGACGCGAAAGGAACGGTCGGATAGATATGAGGCGAACCAAGCTACGGAGGAGGAAGAAAAGCCGTAATCATAACGAAGGCGAGAAAGGAGGACGGAGTGGTCGACAATGTCGAATGCGGAGGAGAGGTCCAGGGAGATGAGAACACTATATAGAGCCTTGTCTCGAGAAATGAGTAAGTCGTTGTACACTTTTATGCATGCGATTTCTGTCGAGTGATTAGAGTGGAAAGCGGATTTGAAAGGAGGGTACAGATTGGATGAGGAGAGATAAGCGTTGATTTGTATTAAGATGAGGCGTTCTAAGAGCTTAGAAAGAGTAGGGAGTAGTGAAATGGGGCGATAGCTAGAAGGAAGGGAGGGGTCGAGCGATTGTTTCTTAAGGAGGGGACGAACGATTGCGGATTTCCAGTGTGAAGGGAATATACGACAGCGGATGGACGAGTTAAACAAGGTTGTGAGAAATGGGGATATCGATGAGCATATAGATTTTAATATGTGGGTAGGCAGGGGATCGGCAGGTGAGGTTTTGTTGGGCAAGGACATGAGGACAGATGATACTTCTGTAGGTGATACAGGGAGAAGATGAAAGAGTTTTGGAAGGATGAGAGTAGACTGGGCAGAGTGGGATAGGATGGAGACCGGGGTGTGAGAGAGCAGCGTGGATACTTTAGTCTGGAGAAATGACGAATAATCATTAGCATTGATGTTGCAAGGCGTAGAGGAACGAGCCAGGATTGAGTTAAAAGTATGCCAGAGAGTCTTAGAGTTGAATGAAGTGATTATTTTATGCTGCCAAAAGGAGTTGCATTTTGTACGTAGTAGGTGGAGATGAGACTGCCGATGAGCAAGATAGGAATCACGGAAATACGGAGTGATCGAGCGGAAATCGCGTCTGAGAGAGCGGTGATAGACTCGAAAAGCATGGCGGAGTCGACGCTTTGAGAGTAGGCATTGGATGTCAAACCATGGGGCACGGTGCAAGCGACGCTGTGGGTGAGACTTGAAGGGCCTACCGATTGATATACCGATGGATATACCGATTGATATATCAGGATATCCTTGAAAATCTGTAAAAGCAACCTAGTAAATATTAATGCAACATATCAAGATTATCAAACACTTAGTTAAATTTAATTTAATACGGTTAATTAATTCTTATTAATTTTCTTTACCTGGTAAACCACAACGGGATATTTCGTCAATTTGCAAACCGGATTGTACCCTGTAATATATAAATAGGAATAAATTTGGAATGATCTAAGATAGAATATCAGTGATTAATATATAAAATTATCAAAATAAAAACATCTTTAAAATGATTAGTATTAGTATACAACAGCCGATGAGCGGTGGCTCGTTTGGCTGGATCTCAATGTAAAAAAGTACAATGTCAGTAAAACAAAAAATCTAAATCAGGTTAATGATGTAAAAGAACTACTTAAAACTACTTAATACTTGAAGTTGTTTAAAACTTATTTGAATATTCACAGCATATTTATTAAAGATAAAATTTTATGCCAGGTTAGGTTGTTTAACGCTTATTTATGTTACAGTACAAGTTAAATAATTTTATTTTTTATATTTATTGTTAATTTTGTACATTTTCATACCGTAAAATAAATCTTAATAGGTGACTATCTCACCTATTATGAAAGTTTATCATTAATTTTAAAGACAACTTAAATATTTCGTGGTTTTAAATAAAAAAATACATTCGTCAAATTTCAAATTGCTGCATTCTTGTAAAATTTCGAATTGTGTACTTATTGATGCAGTCTTTAAGATCATGATTCCTCTCTCGTGGAATCATGCCCATTCATATCTACCAATCAACATCAATGCCGTGCTTCAAACGCCAAATCCAATTCCATTTCAACAATTAACTAATTACCTGACCTTTGATGTTCTTTTTTTGTTTGTTAGTGGTCATGTAAGCGTGCATTTGGCACGCATTTGCCACGTTAAATAAATTATTATTAAGTCAGCCTTCATATTGCTGCTGACTTGAAAAAATGACGATACATTTTTATATGATATATATTAAAGATGAACAAAACAATTTCGAATTCACAAATACCGATTGATACTTTCCAATATTTATTTATTTTATTTTTACTAAAATGATAAAGCGAATAAAAGTGTTCGATAAAAGCAATAACATCAGGATACATTATTGGTGTTCATGCGTATTTTTCTTCAATTTTCAACTAAAAACAACTCATGGCCTCCAAGCAAAGCGAAATTTACAATAGTCCAAAGGATTACTCAGACTAGTTATTATTTTTTATCAACTTCCAAAGGAGCCGAAGCTCGTAGGGAAGTATCACATCTTGCGTCTTCGTCGCCTGATTTATCTTGCGTATCCTGTTTCCTCTTGAGTCTTTACAGCTTCGATCATATCTCTCTTCATCTTTCAGTTCTATCTCGGCCCACCATTAACCGTCGTGTTGAATTTCGTTCGCGTATTGTTACCTGTCGTCTTCTATTTTGTCAATCACCATTCTACTTACTCTTTTCTACCCTTGATGATTCGCACTCTACCTCCTTGGCTCTGCGATCAAGTAATTCTCTACATCTCAATATCCCTCCACACTCAACGAACTATGACATCCGCTCTTTTGTCGTCACTGCTCCACTTGCTTGGAATTCTTTGCCAGCATACGTCTATTCTTCCTCGTCGATTCCACTCTTCAAACAACGTCTACGTTCCTACACTATGGCTCCTTCACAATAAATTAAAAAATCAATTTCACCAGAATAACATCTAACACACAATTCTTCATACCTCTTTAACGAAACCACTTTTTCTTTTTTGTTTTCCCCCAACGTCTTGCCACATTCTACTCAGATACTTCCTTAAATGTTAAAGAATTGCAAGGTATGGAATTTATTTGAAAACTTTTACAAATTTTCAGTCGCTCCTAGCGACCTTCTTCAGGCAAAAAAAAATCAAAAATTCAAACAGTAAAATCTGACAGTAATTCAAACAATAAAAAATTCAAAAATTCAAAGAGGATTTTACTGTTTGAATTTTTGATTTTTTTGCCTGAAGAAGGTCGCTAGGAGCGGCTGAAAATTTGTAAAATTTTTCAAATAAATTCCCTACCTTGCAATTCTTCAACAAATATGAGTGGGAATTTTTACCAACACTTCCTTAAATTTAATCAACAAATTAATTTTCACATGGTAATTTGTTTTATTAGTTTCTAATTTTTCTTTTACGTGGGCTTGTATGCGCTTAAATGCATGCATTCGCTACTATAAATAAATAAAATATCTACCTAAAATATATCTATCTATATCATATCTGCAAAATAATTATGACGTTCCCCAAGGTACAGTCTTTGGTCCCTTGCTCTGCATTATACTTCTAAATGATATGCTCTTACGCATAAATAGCCCTTGCCTTGGCATTTGCTGACGATGTGAAAGTCTGGGCGATAGAATTTCCGGCCCATAGGGCCAGCGTCTACAGCACGATCTTCACACGATATAACTGGATTACTGCTATCAATATGACCATGAATGTAGACAAACGTGTCCATATAAAGCTTGGCAACGGTAAACCAGATCGTGACTTGTATTTAAGATATTGACATTATATCTGAGCACAGAGACTTTTAAATCATTTTGAATGATGATCTCAAGACTCGACCGAAAACAGATTATATCCATGGTAAAGCAATGAAGTCTATGTATTGTACAATTAACCCATTTGCTAAGCTTAAGCCGAAACTATTCAAGCATCTATATTGCGCCTTAGTCCGCCTGCACGTGGAATACTGCATCACAACAACTTTTCCATTCACCAAAGCTGAAACAACGAAAATTGAGTATATTCTGCGAAGAGGAAGCAAACTTTGTATCGCTCAAATTATTCTTACACTGAGAGTCTAGCTTTTTTGAAACTGCCTTCAACAGCTCAAAGGCTAATATATTTAGACCTCGCAGCGATGTGGCTCTTGGTTCATTTTACAGAAGGTTTCCTATCATCTTGTATACAATTAATATAATAATACCTAAGCTAATCTAGACAAATACCTAAAAATCGATCAACTGAATAATGTATTCTCGGAACTAAGAATACTAACAAGAACTAATTCCTCTGGGCCAGACGGCATACCGTCAATTGCTCTTCGTGAACTCGCTACCACTGTGTGTACACATCTTCATCACCTATTTGTTGCCTCGTTGTATACATCGACCTTACCTGATGAATGAAGAACCGCAATAGTGTGCCCGATCTATAAGAAAAGAAATAAATCACGTTTATCAAACTACCGTCCAATCAGCCTTACACGCATATCTTGCAAACTCTTGGAGCGAATAGTGCTTGCTGAATTGGAGACATTTATTAACATGAAGGGAATCATAAATAATCAACAACATGGTTTTCGTAAACTAAGATCTACTACTACAAACTTACTAACCGCGAGACACAGCTGGGCCTCTTCGATAGATGCCGGAAACGACATTGACATTGTCTTTTTTGATTTATCGCGACCGTTTGATCGAGTAGAACATTCAATCCTTATCAATAAATTATATGGCATTGAAGTGCACACTTGCATCTTCCATTGAATTTCTGACTTATACATTCGCTCATTTACGGTTAAAATAGGAGACTCGTTTTCATCTAACATTCAACTACACTCTGGCGTTCCACAAAGTTCAGTCCTGAGCCCAACGCTCTTTAATATATACATCAATAGCGTAATACCACGTATAGCTTCTGACTGTATTCTATATGCAGATGATATTAAAATTTGGCGGGCCATCAAAAACGACAACGACGTGCACATCCTACAATTGGACATATCGAACCTGCAGTATTGGGCAGGTGCAATGAATCTGACTATAAACTCAGAAAAATGTGCTTATATGCATATTGGTAGCAGACGACATATTGCAAACTATGAAGTATGCGGAAGGCAAATGGTGCGTGCACGTTAGACGTCGGTTTTGAAAATAGACGTCGGTTTTGAAAATTCTAAAAAAAGACAAAAAGAATTTATTATAAAAGGGTCAAAAATGTATTAAAACGTTTTGATTTTTCAATTTTATGTTCCCAAATGAATTGAATTAGATATTCGGAGTGTTGTTCCTTCGAAATTCCTGGTTTCTCTCGTAGAAATTTTTTCGATAAAGACCACAAACTTTCGATTGTTTGTGTGTATAGTCCTATCTTCAGGGTTAATAAAGTTAATAGAATGATTAACAGACCTATGATCATATGAAGAATTATTCTCTAAGGCTTTTGAATATGCTTTCCATTGGTCTGTTATAATAATAGTATTTGGTAAAATATTATCATTTATAACTTGCCTCATTGTTTCTGCATTTCTATTTCTTACAGGCACTATAAAGGTCTTTTTCGAACCACGTTCAACTGCTCCTACAAACCATTGACCGTCATTTAGTCGTCCTCTGTTATATTTTCTTTTGAAAAATAAACTTTCATCAATTTTTTTTGAACCATCGCTGTTCAAACCTCCTAATTTCTCGCTAGTGGAAGAAATATGATCACAAATTATCTCCCTGACAAGATCAACATATTCAGAAACAGTGTTTCTTGAGATTTCAAGTTCTCGAGCAATTTCACTCAAGGATATTCGATTCAAATCTTATAGAAAATAAAAAAATTGTTCTCATAGGTAAACGTGAGCTTGAAAACAAACTATTATATCGAATAGAACA